>VUYV01000004.1:659103-683730 GCA_008711295.1 Anarhynchus alexandrinus
GGCCCGGGCGGGGGGATGCGCCCGCGGCTGCGGAGACAAAGCCGCGCCCGGAGGGACCGGCGGCGGCGGCAGGCGTGGGCGGCCGGGGCCGGGGATGCCCTCCGAGCAGAAAACGGCATCTCCTTCAAAGGGGGTTTTCCCGCGGGGCTCGTAGCCGCCTGTGCCGGTATTTTGGCGATGGGGAGGGTTGGTGGGTGGGGGGAGGATCGGTGGTGTCATTTCCCCATCCCGTTTGGAGGAGCCGCGCTGTGGTCCGCCCGGGCCCGGCGGACATCCCGCTCCCCGCTCGCCTTCGGCCGCCCACCAGCCCCGACATGTGCCGGTGGTACCCGATGGGCTGGCAGCATCCCAGGCTCGGGGATGTGACAGGGTGATGGCCGTCCCCATGATACCAGGCGTCCCGCAGACCCCGTGGGGCTCCTGCCCGGGGAGGTGAGGCTTTGGAGCGGGACTGGGGAGAGTGAGGCGGTGGGGTTGGGAAAAAGAGGGGATTTTTAAGGTCAGGTGAGAGGCCAGGAGAGGATGGAGGCGACGGAGTTCGTGGAGCAGCTGTGTCCGGGGGGCAGGTCTCATTAGGAGAAGCCACAGGTTGGGTTGCTGCGAGGGACTGAGCATGGTTAGGAGGTGGGACACAGTCCTGCGGCCACATGCACGGCACGGAGCATCAGGAGCATGGAGGTAACAGTAAAGACCAAAAGCAGCGGTGGGATGACCACAGGAAGCTGGTGTGATGGAGCTGTGGGCTGACCGTGTGGCTGTGTGATGCTGCAGGAGCAGAAACCATTCCTGGGGACAGGACCAGATCCTTCGGGGCCAGGGGGAACATGCCAGGGACAGGACATGGCTGTGGGCGCTGGAGCTGCCTTCATGGCCCCCAACTGGAGAGGGAGCCCCACTCCTGGGGGAAGGAGCCCCATCCCTCTCCTGGCCCCTCTCCATAAGCACTTTGGTTTGGGAAAAACATCCAACAAAACCTGAGACCCCACCCCTGAGAGTGCTGAGAGATGTCTGATGGACGAGCACCGTTCCAGGGAAGGCGGCTGTTATCAGATCGGGGCGGTAATTTGGAGGAGGCTTTGCTTTCAACTCAGCCCTAATGTCTTTTAAGTGGTGTTCACAAAGTGCAGAGCCGCTCTCGTTTCCTCTCTCGTGGGCATCGTGGGCTGGAGCTGCTGTTTCCAGGAGAGCCGGGAGCTGCTTGGCAGTGCTGGACAAGGCGATGTGGTGCCCTGAGCTCATCCCGGCCCGTGCTCAACGCCATGTCTGGAGCTTACGCTCTTGTTTTGGGATGCTCATTATATATTGCTTAAGCATTATTAGGCGGTATCATCAAGATTTTTATTGTCTTGGTAAAGATGTTTTTTGACGCCTACTGAAACCTGCCACTGGGTTTGGTGCTGTTACAATACTACCAGCCCGGCTTTGCCTTTTTTCCCCTCATTTCTTTCCACCCTGTGTTGGATAGGCCAGGCAGCGCAGGAGGCTCTTCCGTTCCCCCCAGGGGCAATGAAAAGCTTCTCTCGGGCACAGGGACCCAGAGTAGATGGGGGCTGGGTGCCTGTTTCCAGTATCTCATTATTTTGGGTGTCCTCTGACTTCTAGAGAAGCTGCTGAGAGATTTTTTTCCATTAAAAGTCAGGCGGGGATGCATATGGTCTTTGTATACTACAGTGACTAATGTATTTCTGGCAAGGTCTACGCTCGCCCGTAGGAAGGGAAACTGTGATCGATGCCCCCATTGCTGCAGATGACACCGCTCTTGGCACTGGCGCTTCCACCGCTGACAGTGACCAGGGAAAGCAAAATAGCCACTGGACTCTGCCCAGCGAGAGCTGATCACTGTCCCGTGCGCTGGCCCCGGTTAACTTTTAACCGCAGACTTTCTGCGAGTGAAATCAGCCTTGGTTTAGGTGGTTTGTGTTCAATTCTGTTATGAACAGCTTTTTTTGCAGTGCATGAGCTGATCCCCATGGAAGGATGGATGGCGGTGTCACTGCCAGAGCGCCACTAAATTTTACTACCTTGGGAGGGTCTGACCCCGACACCACATATGGCCTTGCTGGAGGGAAGCGTGTCGGGGGCGGGAAAAGGCAAGTGTGTGGCAGCCGATGGGAGCTGGGGGCACCGTCCCATCGCCCACCCTGCGCCTGGGTAGAGAAACAGCTCCAGGGAGGGGAGGACAGGCCAATGCATCCGTATGCTCCGATTTAAATCTGTGCAGCCAGTGCTGGCTGCGAGGTGTCATCCTCTGCACCCCCAGAATGGGTCGGCGTGTTCCCATCTGGAGGCGGCCGCATCCCGGCAGGGACCAGGCAGGGACCACACGCTCACAGCAGAGCTGGGGGCGGCAGGAGGAGGCTGTAAAAATCACTTCACCCTCTCGGGGGCTGATTTCACTCCCATTTGTTTCCGCTAAAGCCACGTGGACGCTGAGCGAGAGGGAGAGCCGCTGCCAGGGTTTCACAGACCTCTTTTCATTTTAATATCCCTCTCCTTGCTGAATTAGATGTGAGACTGATTGCTTCGATAATCCTGCCGCAGCCGCTATGGGTTATATATGGATTGCAGCCAAAAGCCGTGCCGATAAATCATTCCTATACACCAGGCTGTTACATTTCCTGAGGATTTTGTGGGCATGTGCTGCTCGCTTTTACATAAGGATCTGCTGGAGTTCATACCAGAATGTGCCACTTTTCCCCGGGCAAGAACCTGGGTGGGTTGGTGAAGCCAGAGTCTCTGGGCTGTATTTCCCCTTTTTGGGTTGATTCTCTCGATTCCAGCTATTTTGGTTTTCCCTTTGGCTGGGAATATGGCTGTTCTCCTCCTCAGCCTCCTCATGTGCTTATTAAGGAGAACCGGCTGCACTGTTAGAGGTTATCCCATGTCCCATGGGGCTGTGTTCAACAGCGGGATCCCACTTTTGGGTTTCTTTCAGGGAAGATCAGGGCAATTCTCACAGGGCAATTTCTGCAAAACCCCATGCTCAGCCCCTTTGCACACATGCAAAGGGAAAAACCCTCCGATTTTCCACCCTAGTTGATGGTGCTTGGATGACTTTTAGCCTGTTTACAGAGCTGGGGGAAGCCTGCTCCAATTAATCAGCTTTGATATGTTTATCCTGGTCAAGCCAATTAACTCCCGCCGGCCAGGCCATACTCTTCTCTCAAGTGTGGCGGAGACTTCATCGCTCAATTTTGCTCTAGCCTGGCAAAGTTTAGCACGAGCCCTTGGAAATTCAGATGTAGGCGATGCTCTTGGGGCGGGATGGGATGCCCGGCTGTGCTGTGCCACCGCCGGGGACCAGTGCCACGGCTGGCGATGGTCCTGGGGTGGCTTCATCCCAGGGTCATGCCAATAAGCTGCCTTTTTTGGTGCGGCCGCGGTGCACGGTGAGGGTACAGGGCACGGCATTCGGGATCGGCTCCGGCTTCGGGGGACGGCTATTTATATATGTGCCCGCTGGCGGGGTGCCCAAAGCAAGCCAGGCGAATGGCAACCGGCCTCGAGACGCATCCCTGTGGGCTCAGAACGAAGCCGGGGGTGTAGGGGGGTGCCTGTTTATTTGAATGCATTTTGGGAGTGCATTAAAACATGCTGTCGTGGCTGCCAGCAGCGCCGGGGGGGGGGGATTTTGCAGCCACGATGCCTGAGACGCGGAACCCCGGCTTGGCTCGGCTGGCAGCTCCCGGCTCTCTTGCCCAGCAAAGTCCCAGCCGGGAGCGGATTCAGCCCCACGAAACGCGGCGTTTCTGAAATAGTTTGTCCTTGTTGCTGTTCGTCGGCTTATTTATAGCCTTCGCATCCCCTGCGTTTCTCTGCGCCTCGGAGCAGCAAGCGGCGCTGGGTCAGCTTTAGCTCCGGGCCGATCCCGCTCCAGCAAAAAAAGCTCCGGTTTATAGGCTTGTGTTGAAAACAGCAATTAGGCCATTGTGAAGCCTCGAGGAAGGGGGAGATGATTTGATTTCTGCACTTGACCCGTAATTTCTGCTGGGCTGATTCAGAGCGGTTGTGCTGCGGGTGCAGCACGGAAACTTCAATGGAGATGAGTGGAGCTAATTTTAACCGGCCGCCTCGCCGAGGTGTGGGAACCAGGCAGAAAAATGCCTCAAACCTTGTTCCTGCTTCTGGGCTGTTTGTTTCGGGATATTTTTTTCTTTTTTTGCTTGCTTCTGCAGCAGCTCATTAACCTAGAAATTAAAAACAGCACCGGCATTGTGGCAGGGAAGAGCGATGGTTTATAACCAACCATCGAACTGCCCCGACTGCTGCGGGGCACCCAGCGTGTGTGAATTGCACTGTTTTCTCCCCTTTTAAAATTATTATTTAAGTATATATATATATATTTAATTCTTTGTTGCTAACAGAATTGTTCTCTCATTTATCCCAAGGTTCAGGAACCTGATTTTTGCACAGAAGTCCAGAGGGAACCCGGGGTGAGGAAGAGAACTTGCTGGCAATGACGGGCTGCGGGAGGAGGCAGTGAGCCGGGGGGACTGATCCTGCACCCCACGCTTGGTAAGTGGGTCTCAGTGCCCCTGAACTGCTTCATTCAGGGGGTGTTTGGCAGAGATGTGCCCTCTCTGACTGCGGGACTGAGCAGTAAAGCGAGGAACCGAGCAGTATTTACGCCAGCATAGTGCAGGACCTGATCCTGCCCCTGTAAAATACCCCTTTTGGGGTATTTCTATAGCGGAGATGATGGGGTGGTTATTCCCTGGAGGTGTTTAAATATAGGGGATGGAATGAGCAGCCCTGGGACCCTTTCTTGGGGTCTGCCCCATGACAGGGTGGGTGCACAGCCCCGGTGCCATCCTGTGCCGCTGCCCTTGGCGTTACCATCCCCTCTGGGGTGTATAAATTAATCTGTAGAGTAACGACGGGCGGAGGAAATCCCGCTTTCCAGGGGAGTCCAGCTGAGCTGCCCTGTGTTTGCAGGTGAGCCTCCCCGTCGCAGCGTGGCCGGGATGAGGCCGTCGGTCGCACCATGCCATCATGCGTCCCCGGCAGCTCGCCCGCCCCGTGGCCCCTCTGCCGTGACGGAGGCTGCGGCCACCGAGCGCCCGGGCCACCGCGGAACCCCCCGCCGCTGAGCCCCCGCCGCCCCGGCATGGCCTCGCTCATCGTGGTGACCGAGTACGACGCCACGGGGAGCGCGAGCGAGGAGGAGGAGATGAACGCGCCCCGCGGTGAGGGTTTTGGGGATGACCGGGAGCCGAGGGCAAAGCTGCACCTCTCCGGCCGAAAGCTCTCCCTGCAGGAGCGGTCGCAGCCTGCCCGCTCGCCTGGGAATGGTGATGGCACCAATGAACGCTTCATTTACCCGTCCCTTCCTTACTCTCCGGTGACGTCCCCGCACTCCTCCCCACGGCTGCCGCGGCGGCCGACGGTGGAGTCAAACCGCGTGTCCATCACGGGACTGCAGGTGAGGGGGGAATCATTGCTACTCCCACGGTTCTCCTGCCCCTGTCCACTTGGATTTCACCCACCGTGGCATTGCTTCTCGCTTGTTTTTTTGGGATAAAACCCTGCAGCATGGTCACAGATGTGCAGTGGGAAGCGGTGGGATGTCCTGGTCCACCCTGAGCCATGGGGACAGCCCCCGGGGAAGTGGGACCCAGCGGCTCGCCACGTTTTGTGCCTTTTGTAGATGCCCTCAGCTCTCACGGCTGCGTTTCGGGGGAGCCGGCGGCATGCCGCAATTTTCTTCTTCTCCCCCTTAAAAACAAAAAAAGAAGAAAGACCCACTGAGATCTAAAGAGAAAATGTCCCTGCCTGCGAGCGGCTGCTTTGCCCATAAGAAATAAAAATATTCAGCACTGGGTCACCAGAATTAAACCCCCCGGGGCTCTCCCGGCTGCCGATCCCCACCGCCGCCCGCCCGTCGTGCGCTCTCGTTCCGTGTGAGCGGACAATATTGCCTGCCCAGCCGTTAACATTCGCAATTAGCCCTCTATAAACACGCCGACGCGTGGCTGGGCGGGTGGTGTTCATGGCTCATGAACCAAAGGTGCGCAGCCCCGAGCAGTGCCCGGGCAGAGCAGAAAAAGGGCGTGAGTTTGCAGAGAGAGTTTTGCTGGAGATTTAAAAGGAGGAGAGCAAACGTGAGCGGTTTCGTGGCTCACGTCGGACCCCTCGTCTCTCCCCACAGGACTGTGTGCAGCTCAACCAGTACAAGCTGAAGGACGAGATCGGGAAGGTGAATATTGGCCGGGTTTGGGGTGGGACAGGGGGATTCGGGGCGGGAGGGTGCTGGGATGGCTTTTGCTGTCAAGCTGGTGAGATGGCAACTTCAGCTGCTCACCACGGCAGCTCAGTCGGCTCCTCGCTGCGACACTGGTCCCTTCTGGGTGGTGCCGACTGAACAGTATATATCTTTAAAATTATTAACTTTCCCCGTTCCCCCTCCCTCCCACAAAACGGTGTATTTGAAGCTTTTCTTTGCCGGCAGTGTGATGCCAGAGCGTACACCCTGCTACTCCCAGCATCCCGCACCAGCTCCGTGATCCCGGTGGGGCCGGGTTTGCTGAGGAGCCCGGAGCCTGGTGTGGTGCTGTGGGTTTTTTTTTTTGGACTGTCCCTAACTGGTCCCCCATGGTTGTGCCCCTCTCTAGGGCTCCTACGGGGTGGTGAAGCTGGCCTACAACGAGGATGATAACACCTACTATGTGAGTAGCGTGCAGCCCCGGAGCCCACAGTGGGGTGGGTGGGATGGGGATGGATCCCCTCCACTGAGTCCCTGCCCGGCTCTGTGCTGGTCTCGTCCCACCAGCCCAGTTTCATCCTTGATTTGCCTCAAATACCATGGTTTTTTTCCCCCTGTTGCAGGCAATGAAGGTTCTCTCCAAAAAGAAGCTGATGAGACAGGCGGGCTTCCCCCGTAAGTGGCATAAAAGCTTTAGGGTGGGAGATAACCTCCGGTATCAGTACAGGCTGGGGGATGGAGGGATGGAGAGCAGCCCTGTCGAGAAGTACTTGGGGGTACTGGTGGATGAAAAGCTGAACATGAGCCGACAATGTGCGCCCACAGCCCACAAAGCCAACCATATCCCGGGCTGCATCCCCAGCAGCATGGCCAGCAGGGCGAGGGAGGGGGTTCTGCCCCTCTGCTCCACTCTGGTCAGATCCCACCTGGAGTACTGCATCCAGCTCTGGAGCCCTCGGCACGGGAGGGACATGGACCTGTTGGAGCGGGTCCAGAGGAGGCCACGGAGATGCTCCGAGGGCTGGAGTCCCTCTGCTATGAGGACAGGCTGAGAGAGTTGGGGTTGTTCAGCCTGGAGAAGAGAAGGGACCTTATAGCCCCTTCTAGTACCTAAAAGAGACTTATAAGAAAAATGGGGACACACTTTTTAGCAGGGCCTGTTGCGATAGGACACGGGGTAATGACTTTAAACTAAAAGAGGGAAGATTTAGATGAAATATAAGGAAGATTTTTTTTACAATAAGGGTAATGAAACACTGGCCCAGGTTGCCCAGAGAAGTGGTAGATGCCCCATCACTGGAAGGTCAGGTTGGACGGGGCTCTGAGCAACCTGTTCTAGTTGAAGATGTCCCTACTCGTTGCAGGGGGGTTAGATTAGATGGACTTTAAAGGTCCCTTCCAACCCAAACTATTTGATGATCCTGTGCTTTGGGGACCCTGGGGGCTTGTTCCTGACCGGACACCCCATCTTTGCCTTTCCCACAGGCCGCCCGCCACCCCGCGGGGCCAAGGCTGCCTCCGAGGGCTGCCTGCAGCCCAAAGGGCCCATCGAACAGGTCTACCAGGAGATCGCCATTCTGAAGAAGCTGGACCACCCCAATGTGGTGAAGCTGGTGGAGGTAAGCGCCTGCTGGCTGTGTGCCATGGCTGCCCCTTCCCAAAACCCACCCCGAGCATGAAGGAGCCTGGATGCTGTGGGGGTGGGCTACACGTTGGCTTGGGCAGAGGGGCTGGGATGGCTGTGACAGGTCCTGCCTACAGGAGACTCATGTTTTCCCTAGTTTAATAGGGTCTTTATTCCTACCAACCCCCAGAAAGAGGGTTTTTTCCTTCCCTGCCTGGAAAGGGAAATGCAGAAAAATGCTGCTGCATGGAGCAGCAACAAATGGAGGAAACAAGTGCTCAGATGGGTTTTGAGGAGGAACTGGTGTTTCTGCTGGTTCTGTGGCACAGCCGTCCTGCCCTCCGCCCACTGACTGTATGAAATGGTCCAAAAAATCAAGAATTAAGGATGTGCGGGCTGGAGTTTATTTGGCTCATGAGTCAGATGATGCTTCCTGTGTGTTTTAAATATTTACTTCCTTGAAGTACAGCTATATCTCTGTCCTCTTTTTTTTTTTCCCACCCCTTGTGGGTAGAAGCTCGGAGATGAGCAGACCACGCTAATGGTGCAGATGGTGCAGAACTGAGACGGCCGCTAAGTAAAAAAATCGCAGAGTTTAATTTGCAAGGTTTTTTGGTGCAGTTTAATTTCCTTTCCGCTTTTTTCGGCAGGTCCTGGATGACCCCAGTGAGGACCACCTGTATATGGGTAACTGCCTACTGCCCTGTGGCGCTCGTGGGGTGTCAGCGGGATGGGGGTTTGCCAGGGCAAAGGGTTACCCCACACTTTGGGGTGGCTGCATGCGGGGTTGGGTCCCTCCTCCAGAGCGGGCATGGCCTGGACGTGCTGGAGGAGCAAATCACCTCTAATGGTCAGCGCAAACGGGATCCAGTCTGGGTTCAGAAAGGGGACAGGAGTGCTTTATAGGCTTTAATTTGACATCAGGGCATGCTTTGTCATGAGAGGTACCAGCATGTGTGTTCTCAGCTTTGAAGCCGGGCTGCTAGAAAGTAGCTTCATTTCTTTGGCTTCAAGAACAAGGCACGTGTTAATTACCCACTGTACAAATGAGCTCATTCCCAACCTGTCTTGCAGACTGCAGTGGTTTGCTTGACGTAAATACACGTGCTTTTGGAGGAGGCATTTCTTTTCCATCATTTATGTTCAGCCTGTGCTAGCAGAGGAGTGTGTGACGCCTTCATGGCCAAGTGCAGAGCTTCGCTCGGAGCATGGACTTGGCCTTGGTCTTGCAGGCAGACTGAGGGTTTCAGGGTGCCATGTGGAGGGTGTTTCGTGGTGCTGAAGCTGCAGCATTAAGAAAGTAGTTGGCAGCATCCCCTTCATTAAAGACAGAAACATGCAAAATGGTGTGTGCCTTGCATAAGATAGCATCTCTTTTTTTTTTTAATATTGTTTTCATAATTTTGTCATCAAAATAATTGCTTTTGTGCTGGGACTGTGCTCGCAGGAGCTCTAACCTGTAAGTGATCAGTAATCACCTTCTCTTTTGTGTTTCAGTGTTTGAACTGGTGAAGCAAGGGTGAGTATTGAATTCCGGATTTAAACCTACTAAAGCATGAACGTGAGACGGGTTTGCGGGTCGCACAGCTCGGCCACCTCAGGTGGGCTCCGGATGCACAGGCGATGGGGAGGTTCATGATGGGTCTCATGGATTTGGGTAGCATCTGCCCAACCCAGTTACAGTTCTGTACACCCCCAAGTGCACCTCTGTTTGAGACCACGTGCTGTCACTGACTGGCAGCAAAGCCTCCAGGACCTGTTTTGACACATCCGGATGGGGAACAACCTCTGTTCTTTGTTGCCTTTGCAGCCCCGTGATGGAAATCCCAACCCTGAAACCTCTCAGCGAGGACCAGGCTCGGTTCTACTTCCAGGATCTGATCAAGGGCATTGAATACTGTGAGTGTCTGTGCAAAAAGAAAGGGATTTCTTATTTTTATTTTTTTCTAAACACGCGGGGCCGGACTTTCACCTGGTGTATGGTGCCATTTCCAGTGGCTCATGCTACTGCACGGGGGTTTTTGAAGCTGGGGCTGGTGATGGTTAGCAGAAGGCTTAGAGCTGCACGGGGGCTCCGTGGCTCCTTTGCTGCAGAGTGGTACTGCTGCTGAATTGCTTGTTTTTCCTTTGGCTGCAGTGCACTATCAAAAGATAATCCACCGGGATATTAAACCTTCCAACCTCCTTGTGGGGGAAGACGGGCATGTCAAAATCGCTGACTTCGGAGTGAGCAACGAGTTCAAGGGAGCCGATGCCCTCTTAACCAACACGGTGGGCACCCCCGCCTTCATGGCACCGGAGACGCTCTCGGAAACCAGGAAAATCTTCTCTGGAAAGGTGTTTAGTAGCAATTTTAAGGTTTTTGGGCTAACGCTCCTTGCACACACTGTGTATTGCAGATCTAACTATCCTTTCTCCTCTCCACAGGCTTTGGATGTCTGGGCCATGGGGATCACGCTGTACTGCTTCGTGTTTGGGCAGGTAATGAGACTGATTTTTTTCAGCGCTGTTGGTGGTCTGGGGGGTTTTCTCGTGTGCCTCCCACGTGCTGGGTACACGGTGGGATTTGCACCCTGCACCCCTGTTCGAGGAGTTGGGAATTGCCAAGGGGAGACGGGGATGTGTGGGTGGAAATGGGAAACCTCTGCCGGTCCGCGGGACGGGTGCAGCCAAAAGGGCCATGTTCTTTTTTTCCCCGGGGAAAAAAACCTGTGCCTGGCCAGATTTTTTAGGAGAGGAGCTGTTGTAGTGATGTGGTCATTTTTAGCCAAATGTTATTTTCATTGCGTTTAAAAGAAGACATTGATTTAATAGGAAACCTTTTGGTATTTCCCTATAACTGGCTCCTTGCTCTCCGTCAAGCCCTACGAGATCCCAGTGCCTGACTGGCTGCCCCACTGCGGCTTCTTAACAGAGGTTGTTGCTTTTCTCATTGCTCTATTTCTTCGCGGTAGTGCCCTTTTATGGACGAACGGATCCTGAGTTTACACAATAAAATCAAGACCCAAACGTTGGAGTTCCCAGACCAGTAAGTACCCAAAAACCCCAACCCTCAGCCCTTATTTTAAAGCTCTTCTGAGCCGTTTCTCAGGCACTGCCTGGGTGGGCCTGGCCCTGCTCCACTGCTGTTCTGCAAAACTGGGGCTCTGAGCCCTTCTGTTGGCCCTCGGCCCTGGAAAACTCCTTTGCATGAAACACGAAGGCAACATCTCTCGGTTTGCAGTTGCTGAAGAAGGAGCGATTGAAGTTGCAGAGGCGTTTGAGGGAACGAATTAACCTCTGCAGTTGCTGCCTGTTGGGTTTTAGCCCAAGTGGAGTTGGTGTCGGGCTCTCCCAGCCCTGTACATGTGGGATCACTCTTCAGATTGCCCAAAAAGGGGATATTTTGCTTCTCTGGGGGTAGTTGGGAAGGAAGGGCCGTGTGGCACCTGAGTGTGCACGAGAACCTGGAGCTGCATCCCTGCCAGGGCTGGGGTCCAGCCTCAATCTGCCCGGGAAGGCCCTTGGCGGCTGGGACCGGGGTGAAGAGGAGAAGCAGCATCCACCCCCTTCCCCATCTCATCTCTCCCCTCTCCTTTCCCCAGGCCAGAAGTTACGGATTTCTTGAAGGATTTGATTACACGGATGCTGGATAAAAATCCCGAATCTAGGATTTCCGTCCCAGAAATCAAGGTACTGACCCAACCCCCTGGTGTTGGCTGTGGCTTCACTTCTGTTGGGTTCTCCTTGCTCAGCTTTTTTTGGGAGTCAGTTTGATCGCGCCAGGCTAGGTCCTCCCCCTGTGCCCAGGGCTCCTGGGCAGGTAAGTCCCAGCTCCTTCCCCTGCTCCGGGACCTGCTCAGCTTTGGGACCTTTGGTGCCTAGAGAAGTCACAGGCAAAAGGAAATCCCCTGAGTACAGTATTTCCTCTGCTACCAGGAAAGTACTGTGCAACAGCCTTTCACAGGAGATTTCTGGTCCTCCGCCCCTGCGAGAGCCTGGAAGGGGCGAGAAGCTGAGAAAATGGAGACTAAGGTAGGGGGAAAGGATTGCGGGGGAATTGCTGAACCATTTTGTTCTCCTCCTGCAGCCGCCCAAGATGCCAGGTGTGTGGGCAAGGAGAAAGAGGGGTTTCTGCCTTCTGTTGTGCATTAATTCAGGTCCAAGACCGTTAATTGAGGTCCAAGACTAGGACTCGGTGGGTCTCCCCATCACTACTGCTCATACATACGGTCAGGAATAAATTGCTCCTGCCTCTTGGTGCTGTCTCGTCTGTAAGATGAGAGTGAAAATAGGTTTTCTTCCCTAAAACCCACTGAGATGCCCAGTGCTGTAGGTCACCAAGGTTATTGCTTGGTTGCATAGATGGGGCCAGCGCTGGCTCTACATGAGCCGCATCGCGGCATTTTCCACTCCAGGCTGAGCCGTTCCCAGCGGTGCTGGGGTGAGCTGGCTCGCTGGACAGATGGCACGTCTGTCCCCTGCTCCCTGGTATTTCAGGAGCACGTAGGGGCCGTAGCTTGGGTGAGGAGATGCGTTTGCCAGGCTGGTGGTGTTTGAGTTACGAAAAAGAGGAAATCGTTCCTGACAGGCTGTGTTATTAATTGAAGTTGCACCCTTGGGTCACCAAGAACGGAGCGGAGCTGCTGCCCACGGAGGATGAGAACTGCACCCTTGTCGAGGTGACGGAGGAGGAGGTGGAGAATTCGGTCAAGCACATCCCAAGCCTGGCCACCGTGGTGAGTAAGAGGGAGGTGATGGTCTGTGGACTCACACTGGGGTCCGTGCTGCCTCCCAGGGCAGTCCCGAGCAGCCGGAGCTTGATGCTGCAGGGCAAAAGCTTTGGGCAGGATTAGGGCAAAGACCTTCCCTTGGTCTGAAGCAAGAGCTGCAAGATGGTGTCTCAGCATCTCGCTGGATGCGGCCATACCCTGCGGTGCGGGGAAATATTTCAGAGCAGTCCCAAAGGGACCTGTCAGCGGGTTGCCGGTCTCCACACTTGAGCTGGCCGACTAAATATCACTGTATTTGCTCAGGGCACAAGAGCATCTGGTCCAGGACCTGCCCGTGGCCGGGAGTGGGTGTTTTGGCCAAGCACAATTAGCTCCTGCCCTGCTCTGCCTGTCTGGCCATAGGGGCTGCAGGAGCTTCCCAGGATGGAGATTTTATCTGGGCCACGGCATGCGCCAGCCCCCGCCTGCAGCTATTCTTGGGGAATTCATCTCATCTCTTTTCAAGCTCATATTTTTATTCTCTGCAACCCGCTGTGGTGGTGGTGAGAACCACAGCGTAACCCTGCCCTGTATGGAAAGTGAAATCCTTTTGGGTTTTGAACCTAATGATTTCTTTGGGGGCCTGCTAGCCCTCATGCTAGGAGAAACAGCGAGCGACCATTCGCGGTTCCCCGGCCTGGCATTATCTGCCCGTAGACACCCAGGCTGCGATTTTTTTGAAGTACAGGTCTCCCTTTGAAGCCCCCTTTCCATCTCGCGGCTGTGCCCACGTCTGGCTCCATTTCTGGAGCTCTCTCCTGCTTTCTGTACCCTGCAGAGGTCTCTTCAGCTGCAGATGCGTTAATATGCAAATGCACCTTGCGCTGCTCGAGCTGAAAAAACAAATCTTCCTCAAAGGAAATCACCATTGATGAGGGGGTTTCCCCCCTTTCTCCTGTTCGGAGGTGACTTGCTGTGATTGCAGGGAGGATGGCTCAGTGCTCCTGGCCCCGTTGAAAATCCAGGTGTGTTTAGCACAGCTCGGGGCAAATGAGTTTCTACTGCGGCTTTTGCCTCTTAAACAACGCAGCACCTCCAGGCAGATCTTGTCTTTTCCCATTTGCATTTGTTATTCAAAATTACCCTCCGGTGCCTGATCTTTGTGCATCCAACTGCAGGCGTTAACGCTCGAGTACGAGATTCACGTGGCTTCGACTCTCGCGTAAAATACCTCCCCCCTGCAGGACTCTGCCGGCGTGCGCGTTTCAGACGTGTAAGGGCTCTCCGTGCACTGTGGTGAGCAGATAAATAAGGCACAGAGGGCCGAGAAGCAATACCAAATGAAGCCAGGGGTTCCCAGAGCGGGGTGCACACGCCGAGGCAGGGTCCAGTGCTGCTCACGTTGTTCTCTGCTCCCACCAGCAAAACAAGGTTGGGGGATGCCTGGGAAGAACCCCGACGCTCGCTCTGTTCCCAGCAGTCCCCGATTGCAGCTGACACTGGGTAACTGTGTTTTGCAGCCAAAGCTAGACAAACGGCTGGTTTTTCAGCTTGGTTTTGGTAAACGTTAAGGCAAAATTGTGATGGTTCTTTCCTTCCCTTCTCCCTTTCCAATGAATCCTTCTGCCAGGTAATCATGGGGAACCGGTGGGGAACCGGGAATGGATGTAGTAATCAGTAAAACCTACTTCTGGTGGGAGAAAATCTTCCCAGACTTGGCTTTGCTCTCCTTTCCAGCCTCTCACACCTCGTTTGGCTCTCATCTGCGTGTTTAGTTGTCACACCGTGGGTTTCGGGCGAGGATACAGCTCCTGTATTAAGCAGCTGGAGACTTGTAAACATGCTTCCTTCTGTGTTCTTTTTTTCCTTTTTTTTTTTTAAAAAACAGATAACTTTGACTTGTTTTCAGTAGTTTTCTTAATTACCTGAGGAAGAGAGTTGGGTGTTCCTGTTGCTCTTGAATGAAAGGAAAGCAGTAGCACCCCTGACGAGCTCCAATCTGGTCTTGCAGATCCTGGTTAAAACGATGATCCGGAAGCGATCCTTTGGGAACCCGTTCGAGGGGAGCAGGAGGGAGGAGCGGTCGTTGTCTGCCCCTGGGAACCTGCTGCCGTAAGTGTCATCGTGGCCCAAAAGGACGTTTGCAGCTTGTCTTGTGCTTGGGAAATTGCTGCAAAGCACAGGAGGAGAATCTGAGGAGCTGGGCTTTCAATTTTTCATGTGGGGCCATGACTGGGACGTGTCTGTGGGGACATGTCCGACCCATATCGCTTTGTGGGATGATTTTCATGACATCCTACCCCTCCGATGGGCTGAACAGCATCTTTATATGGCACTTCCAGCCTGTTACAGGGGAGCTGGGGGGAGACAACACGTGCACAGGGTCCCAAAGGTCCCGTTGCGGGGAAGGGGCAGATGCTGGTGTCTCATTGTATGCTTTGCCTTTTTCTGAGTCGCTCAGCAACTGTTTTATTTCCTTTTAAAACAGGAAACAAGGCAGCGAAGATAATCTGAAATGCAATGACTTGCCCAACGTGGGAGAGGAGGAACTTCTTTCGTGAACATCGACTTTACGGTTCTGTTCAGCAGCTTGGTCCGGGGCACGTTACGAAAGTGTGCAGCTGAGGATGAGTGACATTAACAGAGCCTACACCAAACACAGCATGACGTGGCGCTATTTCAGTATAATGCTGGATGTAGAGCTTACATAGCAGCATGTTATAAGACATCCGACTACTTGTCATAAACATTGAACATCTCCGATCGCTTGGACTGCAGACTTCTTGTGGGAAAGGTGCTGGCTGACAGCAGAGAGGTGAGCTGTCGTGTTGNAACAAAAATGCATTTGGAACTGCTTTTACCTGGTTTTAATGCCAAATAATTTCCGGGGACTAACGCCAGCATCCCAGGGGTGTTGTACGCCCGTCGCGTAGTCGGTGGGCACACGCAGAAGGGTGAAGCTTTTGCCAAGTGGCAAACACAACAGTCGAAACTACACGTGCGCACTTTGAGAGTCCACGACCTACCGGAAATGTTGTTGCATCTATTTCTCGTCGTTCTGGTTTGTTTTTAATTGACACCTTTTTAACTGCATGGGAACAAAGCAAAAACCCACCTTTTCAGCTTTTTAAAGAATGCCTGCCTTTGTGAGCCAAGTTGTATTCAACAGCATCTTCGGGGCGTTCAGAAAGTGAGGTTAATTGCCTCCTAAGGTAATTAACACCTTTCCTAAGGTCTTGGTGTGGCTGGGACTTGGTAAGTCGAGTATTCAGTGTACGAAAGGAAAAGGTATTTAAGGGCTTAAGTTCAGTCTGAACTATTTTTGCTGCAGACATACGAGTGAAAGGTGGTGTTTAGCTGAATGTTTGCTTTGAACAGCAGAGGAAGCACTAACAACAGTTTGTTTCTAAACCTTTTACTTGATCTAGGTAGATATATTATTAAATATAAAATTCAGGGTAAAATCCTTCACTTCCATGTACATTACATGGTTTACTACAATTAAAAATAATACAACTTATGCTATTTTTTAAGTATAGACTTAGGGCTTGCTTAGAATTCAAGATCTTAATGAAATATTTAGATTAGCTAGTAATTTTCAAAGAAACTTTTGTTTTCCAAACTCTTAATCTGGATTTTGGGGCCAATGCTATGTATTTTTTGCAAGTTCGTTACCAGTAATTTGTGAACGCCTGTGGATCAGAGGCTTGTTAGTAAATTAAGTGTATACCTAATTCATGGATTGTTTCTTATGAAGAGCTCTTTCACCTTCAGTCAGATTACTCTGATTATTTTGTGGTGCTTGTAAAAAAATAATAATCTATTGTGTGGCAGGAGAGACTCTGTCCTCCAGACTCACTTTCCCAATTTCTCTGTGCTCGGACAAAGCTGGAGAAGGGCAGAGTGTGGGTGAGCTGGAGAAGAGTCAGGGTTTGCTTGAGGAAAGGGGTAAGTACAGTTGTTTTGCGGACGGAGCATGGGAAGGGGAGGGAAAAGGTCTGACCTCACCTCTTCTCAGCCTGATGTGGGTGTGTGACCTTGAGCGAGGCATTTAAAATGATGGTGTACCCGAAAGAGGGGGAGGATTCGAATGTCCCAAGCATGTAAGGGACTGCTGAGGTGTAATTCTTTGCCCTGAGGAAGAAGGCACTAGGAGAGACCCAAGTATTTTGGGTATTGGTAAGATCTCTGCCTGCTACCCCTGGCCAGGGGTGCCCTGCCTTTAGGACGTGGCTGTCCCTGTGTCTTCCTTGATCTTGGGCACCGCAAGCAGCAGCGTGCCAAGGTCCTCGGCCCTGCTGCGGTCAGACCCGGCCCAGGAATTCCTGGTTAGGACGGGTCTCTGTTAAAGCCGGCGTAGCGTTAGCAAGTGTGCAGGTGCCTACGCAAACTGTCCCTTTACATCTTTTGATCCCTTGAAACAATGCTCCCCCTAAATCGCAATTTATTACCGAAACGTTGTGCTGCCTGGCCTCTCTCCAAAGCCAGCGACGGTGGTTCGTGGCTTCGGAGCAGTACTACGGAGTTTGGAGCCATAAGACACGCACTGTTTCCCTCCCGTTTTAGTCCGAGGCTATGCCAAAGCCCTGCAGCATCAGCTACGGGAAAGCCAAACAGGTAACTTGGGTGCCAGCACTACTACAGCTGCCCACTCCCCCTTTCCTAAACGGGACTTGTCATTGCGGAAACGCGGGCGAGCGGGCAGCTTGGTTCTCTAACCTTGTAAATGGACTTGTTCTGCCAAAAAAGGAAAAAAAAAACAAAACACCACAAAACCCAAGGGGGATGTGATTATTTATAGCTGTTGCGTAGTAATGTGTGTGGTGTGTTTCGTTACAGGTGAGGTGTAGAGGTGCTCTGTGCTGCGGGTTGTGATGTGTCAGGTGCCTAGTGAGACAGTTTACATTTACCAAACGGGCTTGCTGGGTGCAGCACAGCTTCTAAGCAGAATAAGCTGTACCCGGTCCTCCATGCCCAGCCACAGTTACTGGGCCTCAGATAGTACCATAGATCAGTGTCTTTCGGCTAGCACGGGCTTGGATCTTAAGGAGCCGTAAGCTCAGCACTTCTCTGAGGCGCTCTCCGAAACGGTTGTCTCTTAGTGCCAGCTCCCGTAGGGCTGCAGCCAAATGCACACGTCCGAAAGAAACTCGATGTAGATTTTTTTTCTTCGTGTTGAGTCGTTCTGTTGAAAGCATAAAGCGTGGCTGTGTGAGGAAGAGCTAGCAAAATGCATGACCTGTTAGAGAAGCTGTACTGTATATACATAAACCTGCTCAGTTCCCTAGCTGCTGTCCCCTAGTAGTGAAGCTAGCTTTTTTTCTTAGAGTGAGGTAAACATTTTGCTTGTGCCTTGGAACTGGGCTGTAGCTTGATTTTCCCCAACTCCCTTCCTTTCAAGCAAGCCCAGTGCTGACTAGGCTTAATGCTGGGTACTAAGCCTTTTTGGCTCTGAAAGCACACGGGAAAGTGCTAAGGGGAAACCAGGCCTCTTGTCTCGAGTAGTTTTTCATGGTGGTCCCCTCTTACCTATCAGGCAATTGATCTGTTTCTTTTCTAAGGTCCTGAACTATTGCTGATTTTTATACTGTTTGTTTAACAACCGAGGCTTGTGTTTCATTCCTACCCCTTTATTATGCATTTAACTTTATCAGGTGTATCAAGTTTAAATACTGTGTATTTACCACTTTTAAATTATATTACCTAAGAAGAAAAAAGAAAAAACCTAAGTGTTTTTCCACACAGCTGTTCAAGCTTCTCTGTACAAGTTGAAATAAATGACATGCAACTAAATCCAGAGTTAGTTGATCAAATGGAACCATTATCCTGTTTGACTGGTCTTTACCGAGCTATGAGAGTTTGCTTGTTGGAAGCAGAGTCTGAAAGCACCTTCCTCTGTTAGCGAAGTTTGGTGCTCTGCTGTTACTGGGGACCTTGGGCTAGGACGAGACCACAGCGGCTCTAGCCACTGCATAATCCGACCTGAGCCGTTTGCATGCCCGGACTGGAGCGCTGACTCTTGGAAAGGCACCGTTTGAGTTGGGGTGCTCAGCTTAGTGTTCAGCAGCAGGCAAATAAAGAATAAAACAAAACAATAATGCTGTAGGAAACCCACTACGCAGAAGTGGAAGGCGGCAGCAAAGGATACTGGAGGTATGGAAGAGGTCCCAGGGCTCTGTAACACTAGAAAAGGTTCAGAGAAAGGGAAAAGCTGGACCTTCTGTGCCAGTGTGATCACTAAAGATGCTCAAGGCCACATGAAGATAAAAGCCAACAAATTCACTTAAATCATATTGTCTAAACCCATTAAATGCAGCAGCCCAGATAGAGGTCTGGGGGTGGTGATGAAAAGTGTGGGAGGTCTTCCAGGGAATAATAGCTGTGTTCTGAGCACTTGGTTACTAGCGTTCGGCTAAGCCATGCCAGGCCAACCCACCCTGGCCTCTAAGCTTTCAAGTCTTTTCCCTTGGACAGGGTCTTAATGCAACAGAAACAGACAAGATGTTAGGAGAAGCAAGGTGGAGCAGAAGCTGTAGTTGCAGCAGCACTCTCACTGAGAGAAGCAAGAGGCCAAGCAGACAGCAGCACTGGCTTTGACAGCTCTCCAGGAAAATGAAGACGGTTCACTGACCATAACCTTCACAGGCCCTGGGGAAAAATAAACCAGCAAAACCCAGCTTGCAGGACTCCAAGAGAGCTAAGAGACAGTAATATTTTATTTATTAAAAAGAATGTAAATTTTAAAGTAGTACCATAAAAATTAGACAAAACAAAAAAAAAAAATCTATAACCAGTAAGCCATTTACCATAGCACAATGGAACCAGACACTGCTTTGTCTCAGTCTGTGGCCACTGGAGCTTGGAGACACGATTAAATAGTAGGCACAGGCTCAGCTAAGCATCACAATCCTTAAGGGCACAGAAAAGTGATTTGACAACAGCAAGGAGCTGTTCTCCCAAGGTTAGGCAACACCTGGCAGGGGCCATGTTCACTGCAAAGAAGAATCTGTGCCTGTTACCCAGTGCTCTCTGCTACCTGTGAGCGCAGGGAAAAGAGGACTATCAAAACGACAGTGTTGGAGCAGTCCCTGTCCCGGGATTACCCGGTGCAGAGGCCTGGCATAAGAGCACAATTCTCCCTGTGTGCTTAGTGCAATTAACCTGGAAGACCAGCAGACAAGGAGCAGACCCGGTTCCTCTCTCTGGGGTTGGCTCCAGCCAGCAACAATAGTGAACAGTAGTGAAGAAGGTCACTTTCTCAGGTTTGTTCTCCCCTTCTTTCCAACGAAGAGGGGGTGGGTCTCATGGCAGGGTCAGAGTAATGTTCACAGCAGCAGTTCACAGCAGCAGTTGGTACTGTAGCAGCAAGAGGTCAGGAGTTTGTTCCGTACGTCTCATCGACTCCCTGCAAGGAGCAGAGATTACAGTTCTCTGCCAGAAAACTCTTCTTTCTCCCCTTCCTCTCACACAAAACTCCCTGCGCAGGCAAACTACTCTCCCCTACTCAGACTTTACATTTCCAATGCGACAAGGTCTTTTGATTCAGAAATCCACCCCCTGCAGCAACACTTCCCACCAAGCACAGGGCTGCAGGGCTGGGCTCCACCCTCAGCACCAGTCAGGCAACCCCACTAAATCCTTCCACTGGCCAAACGGATCATTTGGAACCTGAAGGGAGGTGTAGCTGTGGCTGTCAGCATACTGGTCTCAGGAAATACCAACCCATTGAATGGGTTTGTTCCCAGCAGTAGGAACCCCCAAAAGCCAAGAAGGAAGGCTTTGATGGGGACCAGAGCCATTGTCTGCAGCTCTCAGAAGGCAACAGCCAAGGACTGCAACCCAAAAAAGAGGTGCAGTGGGAGCATGACAAGTTCTTGAACATACATTCCCCTCTCCAAGAGTGGTTGCCCAGGAAACATGACAATATTTGTTTCTAGTGCTCCTCCCTTGCAACAGCTTTGAGGTAAAAATTAGCTTCTCTGACAAAGTTTCCTCAGAGCTGTGGTTCAAAATCCCTGTTTGATGTGGATTTTCTACATCCTGTTTCAGAATCTCTCCGGCATCAGAGGAGGAAGCAACTTTGCCTTCACTCTGCCTTCATTGATGCTTACCAGTTCATAATCCTCCACATATTTGTATTTCTTCTCCCGATAGTAGTATTTCTTCTTCATGCAATACAGAACAACAATGTCACACAGCACTGTTGCCTAGTGGAGATTGAAAGAATTTAAGACACCGATCCTCAGAACTGAGGCACAAATCCAGAATTGAGTCCAAGTGCAAACAGCGTCACTTACCACACCAAACAGCGCTAAGCCAGAGCCAATGTTAATCATGGTAGGAATTACATCAAATTTTCCTGCCTAGAAGACAGTTACAAGGGTGAATAAGTTTTTCAGCATCTCTGAAAGCCCTCACCACAAGGTCCCCAGGAATTAAGTCACCCTACCTTTCCAAACACTATGATATCAAAGCGGATGCCATAAGCTTTGATAAGTGTCCGTGATTCAGTGCCATTGCTATCCTTGTAATATTTCGCAAACCTGGAGAAAAGATAGATCAGAGCTTAGCTGGAGATTTTGAGGTTGCTTATGTGATCATGCAACATCCAGGTGTGTCCCCCATCCCAAGAGGATGGGCTGAACATTCATACTTCCAGAGACAAGCCCCAAATGACGGAGATTTCATGCAGGCAAGTGCATACAGGAGAAAAGCCTAGAAGAGGCGAATTTAAGACAGCAGTTAGCACAAATCAAATCAGTAAACTTGCAAAGCACAGGAAGGGGAGAAAGTTAGTTTTAGTAGGGGAGCAGAAGGACAGACAGGGAAGAAATTCAGCTACACGTGAGAACCAGCCCCCTCAGAGGCAAGCAGGAGGCTGCAGGAGTGCAGGCAGCCACGAGAGGGCAGGGCCGGGAGCAGGCAGCGAGGGAGGCAGCACAGCTCAGCCTGGCACACAGAGGCTGCTCCTTGTCCGGCACAAGGCGACCCGCCAGCGAACGACAGGGAAAAAGAACGAGAACAAATAATTGACATCAGACTTACTCCGCCACATGGTTGACTAAGCCAGGAGGAAGCAGAGAAGAGGGTGGAAGAGGAGAGGAAGGATTGGTAAGGGGCTGCACCACGGTCTGGAATTAGCAAGAACACTTCAGAACCCGCACCAGCTGGGCTGCTATATCTTCCAGCCGGTCCCACCTGACACCCCAAGACCCACAGGCCTGGCACCTCCCAAACACATGCTTGTGCTGTCTGCACGAAAGCAGCTTCTCAGTGAACTCATTCAAGTTCCACCAAAAGAGATCCCCTGTGCTAAGCGAGAGCTTGTGGTTCTAGAAACAAGCATAGCCCTGAGCTGTGTTTCCACACGAGCAGGACTGTTGCAAGGATCTTGACAGGGTGGCCAATCCATATTCCAATAGCTCTGAGTCTGGATGCAAACTGCTACCCGGCTCTGTGCTGGCAGTTTTACTGGAGGTGCTGGACCTATCTGTACTGGCCAGAATGTGTACGTGGTGGTATACGCCAGAAGGATACTCCTGGTGCAGACACGGCCTTCAACTCACAGAGCCACTTCCTAGAGGTTAGTTTTTCCCTCACGCACAGCGAAGGTGCTTCAGTCTCCCACCCCCACATCCCACCCCCCTCAAATACTGCCCTATCAGCACACGCTGAAACAGTCAGTTCTCACACTGCCATGCCACGCAAGGCTGGCCCAAACGGTCACCCAAATGCTAGTGCAAATATGACTCAGACACTCTGACACAATCAGTGGAGCTTCACTGACGTCCCCTCTCTGCTGTGTTTGCACACAGTGAGGATCTGACTTGCTCTGTTTTACAGCACCATCGAAAGTCCAAAGACTACCCACAACCATCAGAGGAGCGCAGGCAGCCTGTAACACTGTGCCAGTGGCAGACTGAGCTGCAGGGACACCAGGTGCCCTCCATAGCCACATTACCTGAAGTTGTAGCCAGGAGAGACAGTGTGGGCAGGGTCCTTGTTGTCAAGGCGCCGGAAGGAGTACTTTGGCACACAGTGGGAAGCAGCTCTGTCAAGGTTGCAGTCCCAATTTATCTGCAGCGCCATGACTCCACCCTGCCAAGCAGAGGAGAGGAGAAGGTGAGCAGTCCAAGTGCCTGGCCAGCCCAGCACTAGGCTCTCTGCTGACCAGGACCCTGATTTAATGACCCTTGTCCCAGTCCCAGTCCAACACTCTTTCCCCCTGCTACAGAAGGACCTTGCACATAACCCCACCCAAAGAACCCAAGGCCAAGTATTTGTTAAGTAGATTGACTCCAGTCCCTCTGGCCAGAGCAGCTCTCCATTTTGCAGCTGCTCTGTGTCTTGTGGCTCATGCCATGAGGCAGAGGGGGACAACCACCTACCGCTCCTCTTCTACACAGCTGAGGCCCAAGAGAAGGGTCTGCCAAATACCTCCACAGCCATTTCCTGGAAGTTCTGCCCTGCAGCTTCAACTATTTTCCCTAAACGAAAGATAGGGCAGAAGGGATCTGTCTCAGAGTCATAGATGCAGTTCTTGAGGTAGGTGGAGTTGATTGTAGGGAGGATGTTTCGCCTACAGGGGAACAGAGAGAGAATATCTGTTGCATCTTCCTCCACTCCTCCAGCTGCCCTTTACTGTCCAGGAGAACAGACAGCGCAATGCCCCACACACTATTTACTTGCTGAAGTTGAACTTGGGGTACCAAATGTTGTTCTTCACCAGAATGGTGAAGTTCTCAGCTTCTCGCAGGAATGCTGGCCTACAAAACAATAGGAAAAGTAAATAAGTTACAGTTATATTTTCACAAACAGGACTCTGCAGGGTCCTTGGTGATCACCTCTTCAGCTTTCCCCAATAGTACCTCATAGGAAGAACATCCTCCTCTCAGGAGGGCCACTGCAGAGTAGGAACACAGAACACTCACTTGGGTATATAATAGTCATCCTCCACAGGGCACCATGCAAAGATTTCACAGGTCTTAATGCTGCTGTTGTAGGGTACACACTCCCCAGTCTGGATGCCTGGAAAGACATGTGAATGGAGGTACTATCAAGCAAAAATATCACAGGGCAAATACTGCCTCTGTATCTCCTCACTTCGTAAGGTGAAAGCAATCTGCTCAGAGGTGAAGTGCCAGTACCAAGACCCCCATTATCTTCCATTGCAATTTGTAGTGCAGTTTCAGAGAAGGAAGCATCAGGGCCTTTTTCTGAGTCAAATCTTCATCTACGTGAAATACTGCTTCAGGGACTCAAGGTCTTGAGAAAGCCCTCACATGGTTTGCTAACTCACCAAAGCACACATCTATCCAGCATCCACCCAACATAGTCTAAGCCCATCTGCTCTCCCCCAGCAGAAAAATCTGAGCTTCCTTTTCAGTTCTCTTAGATGTGAGAGAACAAGAACAAGGAGACTGAAGTGAAATGCTGCTTCCTTCACAGGAGGGAAGGCACAACACAGACTGAAAGGAGCCCTTGCTGCGGGCTTCTTACCATTGCTGTGGGTGCTCACATATCCTGGAAAACAGTTGTTGTTCTTCACCTCGCACTCTGTTTCATCATCTGGAAGCTGGAGAGGAACGATAATTACACTAAACTCTACAAACTCTCTCCCCTGCACTCCCACCCACACAAAGCAGGGTTAAAACAGATCCCGTACCTACCTCTGGGCAGCGGCCTTGGCGCTGATTCAGTGTGAGTATCAGATTGGTCATGACAAACACAGCGTTCTCCTCCTGAAGATGCAAAACAAGAAGGAAATTTAAGGGCGACAGTCTGCAAAGAGTATCCCAGGCACTGTCCCAAATGTATTTGTTGGCAGAGCCCAGGTGGTTCCGCAGAGGGGACTTGCTTTGGACAGTGCTGGTGTAGCACTAAAGGAGCAGATTACCACATGTATCGCCTGATGCCTCTGCCTTTAGGTAGAGGAAGGACTGTGGGACTAGCAACCCTTTCTGTCCTCCCACATGGCCCAAATTTCCTCATTAACATTATGAAAACAGAGATCACACAGGTGCTCAGGGGAGTCACAAGGCAGGAGCAGAAATAAAGCTCCAGCTGCAAGTCTGAGCACAACTCCCATTTTTTTTTTTTTTTTTTTTTTT
>VUYV01000004.1:683773-785047 GCA_008711295.1 Anarhynchus alexandrinus
TTTTTTTTTTTTTTTTTTTTTTGCACAATATGTGTATTAGAAATTTGACCAGTCCTGGTTGGTTTCTCCAGGGAGTACCACTTCTGTTATGTTCAGATCTGTATGATTCAGGATCTGTTGTTTGCTTCAGCTCCACTGATATGCAAATACAATCGCTCAGCCAAAATCTGGCTAAATCTGCAACTTTTCTCTGCACCACATCTCACACAGACAGAGTGACCCACAACTAGCAGCTTGGCCATGTCTGCCAACCCTGAAGGCCACCACAGCGCAGATTCCCACAGACACACACAGTCAATCAGTAACTACAGCAATAACTCCTGTTCAGTTCCGGATCAAGTGACTTGCAGTCTATTCCCGGGGTTTCTGCCAAGAAGTTAACTTTGTTTGCTTTAGAAAGCAGTAAGAAAGAGGACATGTGGTTATCATTGCAACTTTTCCCTGAAGCCTGCGAAATTCTCCCTCCTATACAAGCACACACACAGTCACACTTTTCTTGAAACAAGCTTCCCCAGGGCTAGTGGTGCAGGTGCTCGGTATGATCTGCAACAAAGCAAAGCTGCTTCGTTCTCTCATATCAAGGCCACGCTGGAGCCGAAGCTGCTCCAGACCTCAGCGGACTTTGGCAGAGCAGTAGCTGCTCATTAGAAAACCCGTGTGGAAGTGACCGATACCTGAGGAGGGATGACATAGTCAGCTACATCCCAGACCCTGGCTCCCAAGGCGGAGGTGTTTGTCAGCGTCACTCCTTTCACCTTTGTGGTTACGGAACTGACCACAGAGTCTGTTTCCTGGTAGCCCTTCTCCCACAAAAAGACCCAGCTGCAAGAGAAAGATTGCAAGAAAGAAACAACAGAAAACAGGTAAACACCATAAACCGGCGCAGTCAGTGGGGATGTCTCCTTTTTTTATGTGTCACCTGGAAGGGCCGGTCCAGGTAGTTTCATAGTGTTCCCCTATGGGGTCACAGGACGAGCAATCTCTCTTCTGATTTTTTTTTCCCCCCAGAGTGGTTTGTCAGGGTGTAATTATCACTTATGCACAGCCCCAACGGGTGAATGACGCTCCCCAGGACGGTCTCCGCTCCTGAGGGGACCTGTCCTCCAAGCAGCCCTACAATCCCAGTTAAGGCCTCCCAGTTAAGCTGTCCCACCACCCGCTTGTCACCTCTTGGCGTTGGCACCCAGGACCGCCGCCGCGGTCGAGCCCCGGCCTCCCCTCAGCCCCGCGGCGGCGCCTCCCGCCGCCCCAGCCCAGCCCGCGCCTCCCTGACAGGAAAGGGGCGCCCGGCAGCCGCCTCGCCCTGAGGGAGGCGGCCGGTTCCCGCTCCCCCGGCGGGCTCCCAGCGAGGAGCTGCCCTTCTTCCTCCCTCACGGCAGCCGCCCGGAGCCCTACAGCCGCCGCGGGGGTGCGGGCTTGCCCCGAGCGCAGCCCGGCGGGAAGGGGAACGCGAGGGCCGGCGGCGGGGCCCAGCCGCCCGCTCACCCGATCACGTAGGCGAGGATGGCGAGCTGCACCCCGCGGTTGATGAGCCCCACTTTGCGGCTGCGGATCAGCACGATACGGGGGGTGTCGTATTCGAAGAGGAAGCTGTGAAAAGCCCCGCACGACACCATGGCGGCCTAAAGCCCGGCGGAACCACAGCGCCCCGAGCAGCCCGGAGAACGTTGCCACAAGCCCCGGGGCTTGTACCGGCTTTTGATTGCCGGCCCTCCCTCGCCAGCTGCGGGCCGCCTGCCAGCCGCCCGCCCTGCCCGCGGCCGAGGAGGAAGAGGAGGAAGAGGAGGAAGCGGCAACGACTGCCCGGAGGCGCCGTAGCTCCCCCCCACGGCTGTCTTGGGCAGGGAGAAGGGGTTCACGGCCGCCCCGACCCCTCTGGGGCTGCCCGGGATAACCGGGCTCTGCCCTGAGGCCTCCCGCTGCTGCAGCTCTGCTGTGCCTTGGGTACGGGGTTGAGAAGCGCAGGTCATCCCGAGGAGGATGCTCTCACCCTAGTCGCTAAATCTGCGGGATTCCCCCCCGTCCCCCCGTGCTACTCATTGTTATCAAGTTGATGGGGAGTTTGTCACTTCCACACTGGCCAGACGTGAGTCAGCCGTTACCTGGCAGTCTGCTGCGGTCAGCCCTATGCTGAGTCTGGGCTACGAAATCTCACAAAGAAGCTGGATGGATGAGCTCAGGCAAGGGCCATCCTGACACCAAGACATAGCTTGCAGTCATCTCAGGGCAAGGACAGAGCACCTGCCTACAAAAAAAAAATAAAATAGCAGAAGCATATCTAAGACTGTCACCCTCCCATCCACAGTGAGCAAATCCTTTCTTTAGCCTCTTGCAGAATTAATCTTTGCTATAAAAGCAGAGATCTGCACCTTCCACCTGATGCCGAGCTGCCCGACACAGTGCTTATTTTAGAAACATCACTGTAACCCTCATAACAGCAGGTAAATCCTTAGAAAGAGATGAAGCGAACTGACAAACCGGCAGTGGGAATTTCAGACTGTATGAAATTATTGGAGACTTTGAGTCAGCTATAGATTAGTAAAACACTCTATTTATTACAAAAACAGTCAAAACTGAAAGGACCAAAAAAAGGGGAGAGAGGATAAGGAAGAACATATATACAAATGTGAAAGGAGATTAAAATCACAGTCTTAAGTGAATATTCAGTGTAATTCTTTACAGAAGGAAAATCGGTTCATGTGTCAGAACAGGAATGCATTAATGCCAACTGTAATACTTTCTCACTCTAGATACATAAGATGCTGCAATATGAATGTTAATACAATTAATGCATATTACAACTAAAGATATAAATAGAGCTGGCATAATCTGCCAGCAATATATCTTAAAATATATGTGGGAAATGGCAAACTGCTGGGTTAGCTCAGAAAGAACAAAGCTTAGTTGAAAGAAGTGCAGAATATACATGTTCCAATCCTTCTCACCTTGTTTCTACAAAAATAGAACACGTCCAAGTATAACAAAAAGAAAGAACTGAAAAGGTGTTGGAGCACAGGTTAATCTACCCTGAATTTGCTGCTCCTTGGCTGTACTTTTGACTGATGCATCACAGCACAAAGCAACTCGCACTGTGCCAAGTTCAGTAGGAGGAGGTGCAGGAGCAAGGCCTGTGTGAAGCTAAGGGCAAACAGGAGGCCAAAGTCCAACATTACAATTTCAATGAGTATGAATAAAATGCCCGAAAATATTACACAAAGACGGTAAAAGTACTTTTCATTGTAATTCCTGAGTTCAAGCTAAAAGGAGTAATACAAAGAGAACAGCTGGGCTTTTCAGAAAATGCTTTGTCTGTGTCACTATAATGAGCCTGTTTAATCTGGATGGACCATGAGGCCTTCAACGGCCAGTTATGAAACTACATGTTCAGTAGCCTCTTTCTAGAGCCTCTTCATCCAGGGCTGCAGAAAGGTGGTGAGGCTGGGGGATAAAAATGCTCAGGACCACATTTTCAAGTGATATCTCTTTTGGACTTCCTTCCTTCAAAGGGTCTTGCTTTGAGATGACTCTTGGTTCCATCTTATTTTCAGGGTGCTGGTCATCTCCTGACTCAGCTGGGATTCTGGTATGCACCAGTGCGAAGGCAGGAGGCCTGGAACCTCCCACTACAATGTAGCCCTAAAAATTCACCCCAGAGCCTACATTTCCAAACCACGTGGGGTGACTCACAGAATGAAGCGGAGGCAGAAGCAACCACTTTAGATCAAGGTATTTGTTCCTCTATGCTAAGCAGTAGGCAATTGTGCCTCTCCAAAGACAGTATATAAGAATTCAGCCATACTACAGAAGATTTGGGGAAGTCATATGCTTTCTTCTCTCGTTTTTTAAAAGGCCCATGAAAGAAAACAAAGGTTAAATGTTCAAGGTGAGTCACAGTGTGAGCTCAAGTTGTGCTACATCCTTATTCCTCAAAACCAGTATAGTTGTTGCCTGGTTTGCCGTAAGTATCTCTAATTTTCCACCTGCAGCAGCTTGGGATGACGGCTCTGTCTTCCAGATCAAAAGAGCCAAAGCGCCAGAGAATGTATTGCTTGTAAGCAAGGTGACGCAGCTGGCTGTTGATATTGCTATCCTTCAAGTCCAGAAAGGGTTGTCTGTAGAGAAGGGCTTTCTTCAGGGTGTGACTGGACAGCACCAGCTGCTGAAAACAATGGGAGGTTGTGATGCACTGCCCTTTTTTCCTTCGGCAGCAGAGCTGCTCGTTGTACTTCTCTGTTGGCCGGCAGTTGCCACAGCAGCACCACTTTTGGCAGTCTGGGGAAGAGGCCCCTTGTCTGAGAGGTTGCCCCAGCTTGTATTCTTCATTATCATGGTTCTCGTTGGACTCACTGGTACGCATCGGCTCAGATTCTTCATTAACATGGTTCTCGTTGGACTCAGTACAGCAGCTGCCAGCATGACAGAATATCACAGGGTGGCTCTGCAACAACAATTCCCAACATAAATTAAAGAAAACAGCATTTGCTGCTTCATCCAACCACAGAGCGAATTTACAACAGTGATCCTCACCATTGGCTTTTTCATTTGACACAGTACAATAGGGATGATGATAGATCAGCAGATCTGGAGGAGGATTGTCTTTCTGTGTTGCCAACGCCCACCCTAGCGAAATCGAATCGACACCTCGCAAGTTGTTTCAACACCAACGCACTCCCGCTGGCACATACCCACCACAGGAAAACAGCAATTTTCAGCTGACTCTAGAAGATACATCCTCTGGTCACAGGACCTATTAACTTGAAGCGGACAATAGGAATCTAGTTTTAGCCCCTCAGAATCTAATCTGGAAATATAGGAGGGTGAAAGTGGCGGAAACCCAAATCAGTTTGGAATGACATTCCACAGTTCTCCCTTCTGAAGGGAGGATCCCAAAGGTCAAGTGTCTGTCTTTACCTCAACAATGCTGCCTTGAGCATGCTGCAAGCTTGTTTTCAGAGGCTTCTTTATCAAGGTAACATGTGGCTCATCAACATAGGACACATACATCACCTGTGCAGAAGAAGAAATGAGCATTGTCAGCTGGAATAGTTACTTGGAGAATGAGGGACAAACACACATAGATCTGACCTCAGGGCTTGGGTTCTGCAGTCTGTACTCCAATAACAATCTCCTGCAACTGCATGTTGCAAGGGCCCATATTTCCAATATCTGGGATAGCAAGGACATGGGGAGCTGCGGGGCCAGAGGGAACAGGAAGAGATGGTATGGAACTAACTGTAGGAGTCTGGTTGTGCAGGGCCTCTCCTCTTCACTCTTCTTTAAAAATGTGCGTCTAAAACACCGGGTGATTAGTAGAGGCAGCCTAGATAAATAACCATTAATGTCTTGAAAAAGAGGAAGAGGCAACTGAAGTTGGCAGGGAAGAGTCTTTGAGCAATGCCCTCTTCATGGAAAACCCTTTCATGACATCCTTCTGCTATTTTGAAGGATCGCTGTTCCCTGCAGTTTTCCCTGATAGAGCTGGTGTGACTCTGCCATGCCACAGTTGTATGTAGAGCCCACTGTACTCATGCAGTGCATGCCATGCACAGCTCCATGGATGCTTCCTGGATCAGCTGCATTTTTTTATGTATAGAACAGCAATTTACATTCTTTACCTGTCTTGGATTCAGCACAGTCTCATACTTTTTCCTGTTGTAAATTTTGTAGAACGGTGACTTGCTGCAGCTGGAGCAATTAACGACAAAAATGGCAATTTCAATGGCACTCACAACCTGCACATGAAAAAAAAAGCAAGTAGTGATTCCACTTTCTTAATGAGACTGTATCTCCAGAACTTGATTAATACAAAAAATAAGTTTCTCACCAAACCAAAATAGGAGATCATGGATCCAATGTTTTTAATGAATTCAATGCTGTTAAATTTTCTACCCTTAAAGAAAGCAGAAAAGAATAACTGAGAGGCAAGATCTGTTACCATTCATCTAACATAATGGCTTTTCTCTTTTTGTCTCTTCGCAATGTATCTCTGTCTCTTTACAATTCAATCGATCCCAAAATTTCATAGAAGATCTCAGACACTTTGCAGGGGAGAATAAACAACTTGAGAGGGAAACAGTGGTGACACATGGGGTTCATGACAATAACATCACGTCATGACCATACCTGTTATTGCCTCAGTCTTAAACAACAATCCTGGTTCTCTCCCAGCCCTGCCATTTCATCCTCAGCTTTGCTCTCCTATGCTGCTCAGTTCAGTTTAGATCTACTCATCTGACATGACTTCCATCCCAGATTGATGAACAGGAGAGAGGAGAGGGGTATATGGCAGAAGTGGGGCTAAGAAAATAGCAAGCTTTCCTCCCCCTCCACAAGGAAAAAGAATTGCATTTACTGTGCCGAATACAAGAACATCAAACCGTATTCCATAGACTTTGAAAAGGGTTCTCTGCTCCTTCCCGTGTAGCTTGTAGTACTTTGCATATCTGCAAAAGAGTAAATGAAGATCTGTGCAGCTTCCCTGGGCAATGTAATGCCATGAGGCTGCAGAACACAAAAAGAGGCGCAGTTTCTTCTCCCTTCTTCCTCCAGCCCTTTCAACCTTCTGAAATGAAGGTGCTGAGGCCAGCTTGATGAACAGTATTTTGCCCAGCATCTGACCTGGCAGTCTAAATTAAATTAATACATATATAGACATGTAGACAAATTAAAAATCCCACTAATGTCCAACTAGTGTTTTGCTGTCTCAATTCAGATTGGAACCTGAAGCTGCAGAAAGAAGTTTGATCACAGGTAAAGCAGATAGAAAACCCCGGCAAGGCTATGTGAGGTGCTAGCAATGACAAGAGTGCCCATGCTCTGAAGGCTTTAATACTGTATTATCCAAGACCAACTCAGAACTGCTCAGCACACTTCAGCATGCTGGATATCAGCCATTTTCTATTCTTTGATCAGCAGAGAGTTGCAAGAATCACATGGGCCTTTACTAACTTCCAGTTTCTTATTCTATCAAGAACACGACCCTCCTGATGCACAGCTCACATCAGCTTATGGATCAATAAGCAGCCACAGAGCATAGAACAAAGAGGTCTTTTTAGATCTGACAATGAAAAGCTGGCAGTACAGACAAAATAATTACATGAAACTGAAAGACATTCTAAAACACAGAATGGTATTAATATCCAACCTCTGATAACAACCCATATGTCTTCTGCTTCAGACATGCTGTCAGGGCTTAAAGTGCTGTATTGCTCTTGACAGGTTTACCTGAGTGATCTTTAAGACCTGTTCTCCATTTAGATAAATAATTTGAATGGGAATTTGCTTAGCCAGAAGGGAAGGGACAGAAGGTTAGTTCCAGGGATGGCAGATACTCACCGATGACTCTGTCAATGCTAATCAAAATTTGGCTTATAGTTGATTGCCTGTTCAAGTACTGAAAGAGTAAACTGTTTAAGAGGTTATGTCTGGTGTAAATGTCATCAGCTCAGACCTCTGTTTTCTAGCATCTCCAGGTACTCATTCAGATGATAGAGATATCTAAAGAAAAATACATTTTCCTCCTGTCCTTTCTCTTTGTGTTCAGTCCCTGCTGTTTTGCTTTGCCATCTTGATGCTAACAAACCAGCCCAGAGCAAGCTTTTACTTGATTCCACTCTCTCCTGCACATCCTACTGCAAGCTCAGTTTGGCAGACTTTCAGAGTGCTTTTAATCAGAGTTCCCTAGATCATGCGATCACTTTCGTCCCATTCACCGCAATCTGATTTGTATTCTCTGAAGGCAGTGAGTCACTCAGAAAAAACACACTGCAATGTGTTCCGCTTTCTCCTTGCTTGCACAGACATGAAATGCCCCTTTTCCTGTGCTGAATGGTTCCACCGTCTGTGGCCAAGGCATGTTTTATTGGCCAGCTCTTAGCCTCTGAAGCCTGCGGGTCAGTCAGGTTTTATTTGAAAGTTTTCCTAACTCTTTCCAGGATCAAAGGTTTTCTCTAGCCCTCAGGGTAAAGGTTATTTCACATCTGCTCTTGATAGCATAGAAGCCTTCTCCTCTGTAACAGCTTTATGCTCAGAGCTTACCTGTTAAGAGCTTTCTTGATGACTGGCTGAAGCTTTGCTCCCTTGCACTTCAAGTAGTTCTTTTGGAAGGCTAAAGCCTGTTTCCATTTAAGTGTATCACAAAATTCCCTTTGCAACTGAGATGAAATCAACAGGGCTCTGCGCAGACAGAGGTTATAAGCTGCCCAGAGTAGATTTCCTGACTTCTAGGACAGCTAGACCGCAGGGGAAGCAGCATTCTATACGTGCCCTGTTTCTGATGCTCTTTCCCAAAATTTTCTCCTGCTCTTGATCTTTGTTAGCTTTAGGACAGTGGGCTGGATGGACCTCTGATATGATAATATTTTACATTCTTATGACATGTCACTGATGTCAAAAAAGTTTTCAATGTATTAATTGTAAGCATTTCTAGCTCTCCCCCCTTCCTCACTTGGGTACTTTCACTGAAAGCAGCAGCTCTGTTTATACAAGTTGGCATAGACTAGCTCAACAGTGCGGCAGGGTTTGTGCATGTTCTTCGCCAAAACATACATGTTTGTTTTAAATAATATTATGCTCCATCTATTCACTGCTCTTCAACTTTCACTATCTTTGCTTTTTAAACTGCTGCACTGAACTACTCTGCTCCTCTTTTTTAATTTTGGAGACATTAGAGAATACCATTTCTTTGCCAATAAACCCCTTCATTAACAGATAGAGAGCATGTCACCAGGATGTGGTCTAGCATCATGCACACTCTCCCAGCAGCCTACATTCTCAGACCAGGCTCACTTCCTCCAGCACCTTTCAGCTGAATTGCAGCAAAATAATCTTGCTACAGACTGGCACTATGATGCTTAAAAGATAACAAATTTTGGGCAAACCCATTCTTGGCATTTTGACCCCAGCTGTTAATCTGACACTAAACATCCTCAAAACTACTCCACTGTCTTCTTCCAAAAACCTTCTCAGAAACTGCTTTGCCTACAAAAATGCATTCAACAGAAAGGTTGCTAGCCTCAGCCTCACAGCACTGTCTTGCTTTTTCCTTATGATCTCCCCCACCTCCTGTCTGTGGTTGCCTTGTCAGAGGGAACACCTATTTGTTCTTTGTTTGCACAGCTTCAGCACAATGCAGCTTGGAATACGCTGGCAGCTCCTGTACAGTAACGGCACTCACGTTAGCATCACAGATGTATGAAAACCCACAATGTAATAATAATCATGCCATGAGGCAAAAAAAAAGAGTGTTGTTACACAAGAGTTTTGACCTAGATCTGAGGGACAACTTTAGTTTTAAACATGCTGATAAGCATTTGATAAATGCTTTGTATAACTATTTAGAACTGGAGTCATGTCAAGAATTTTTGTCAAAACTTCTCATAAATCTGCTGTATGCACACAGAACCAAAAGCTCTAATTTGCTTTTGAGTAAATCTTGATTCAGTGAACTGTGGGGTTACCCAGATGGAAGAAAAACACTTTGTTATTTTATTTGTGTTAATTGCCTTGGGAAACTCACAAGTTTAGGTAGTTTCAAGCCTCAATTGCCATATGGTAGAATCTGCCCAAACTATTCTCTGTGTTAGCTCCCAGAATACTTGTTGGAAATTTCTAGGTCTTTCAACATGGAAGTAAAATCTTCTGCAATACAAGCACGCTCATTTGGAAGATGACCATGATGATACACCTAAACAACTGCAGTAGCTGCAGGTTAAGGACAGGACTACAACAGTGAAGAAGGAGAATCAAACACCTTGTCACTCCAAGCCATTATTCCTCACACCTCATGACATCTTTGCTTCAACTCAGAAAACACACTACTTAATTTATATAACATTTTTTACCTCATGTGGAATCCAGGCTTTATTTTTTGGTCATCGAGGCGGTGGAAACCATACTTTGGACTGCAGTCGTAAAACCAGCTGTCCAAGTTACAGTCCCAGTTAATCTCAATGGCAATAATTCCTCCCTAGAAACAGACACAGTAAACTTAGGGACTAGTGCTGTGATTGCTGTCTGTGCTAAACTTCTTTTAAAGTCAGTGGAGACTTGAGGGATGCCATTGGCAGGGACACATCTCTTTAGACAAGCTAACTCATAAGCAAAATTTGCCAATCAAGAAGTCTTCTCTGGAAGTGACTTAGTTACGTCAGCTAGAAGCTATCATTCATTCAGGCCTTTCCTATCTTCTATTTCTCTTCACCTTAGTAGCACAAGTGTGGATGTAGCTGATATACTATGACAGTCATTTTGCTGCTTTAAAGTACGTACAGGCTCAGACCAAAAGCCTGAGTACAAGCCTAAGTTTTGTAGGCACCCAGTCCAAATTTTTCATCTTGAATGCACTGTGCCAGGCTAAGAACCAATAAATGTGGCTCACTTGATGACTCTGGGCAGGACACTTTGTCTCTACTTCTATTCCACCCATCTGTCAATATTGACTTTCTAGAGGTATGGCTGGATACTGCGTTAAGGGCATTTGGCTCAATACCCTAAAGAACAGAGTGAAAATGTAATGGCAAAAACAAGTGCTTTTTGACTCTGAATATAAGCTACCATTTGTGCTGGTCTGACTTTTGGATGATTCCCCCATGATTTAGGATCTGCTTGAGTAGAATCAAAAGATGACCACAAGTGACAACCTTGCATAGGCCCTATTGAAATGCACTGTGCTTTGTAAATGGGCCTCTACATGCTACAATAGTAAAAAAATATCAACTCTGTCAACATGGGTTCCATCATGTGAGATGTTAAGCACATTTAATTCTTGAAAGCTGGGGTTACTTTGCTTCTCACACAATCAGTTTCTAAACCTAGAACCATTCCATTATATGGCAGACAGCAAAACATGCAGGAAGAGAATCAAGAAAATGTTTTAACACTGAGCATGAAAAAAAGTGATACCACAGACCTTTACTGCCATCTCAGAAAAATTCTGGTTTGCTTCCTGAAGGATATCTCCCAGACGGAAAATTGGACAGTGCGGGGAAGTTATCTTGTTGTATGTGCAGGAAGTATTTAAATTTGGTGGAAAATTTAGTCTGTGAAGAACACACACAATTGTTTACATTTAAAAACAAGGTGGAGCAGCTACAGATACAGGTAAGTGACTTCACACGTACTAGAACCGGTGTTAAATGTGCTCGGTTTGTAAGTATACAAGCTTTTGGTTTTGTACCTGCCAGATCTATATATCCCTACCTGTGATCTGGGAATCAAGATGAATTCTCTACTCTTTGGATATTATCACCAGCAAAATTTTACCTGTGTAAACTAAACACTTTCACCTTATAATTTGAATTGCACATCTGTTGTGCTATATTTTAGTGATTTTACCCTAACAGAAACCAGTATATCTGAATGAACAATTCTGTTGTCCAGTGCATGAGAGAAATAGAGTTATGCTGGGAGGCTCTGTTCCCAAGCTCCCCTTATTTCTATTGGCTCCTGAAGGACTAATAGGGCTAAAGAATTAAAGAAACTTGCTATTTTTCACTCAGGCAGATATAGCCCTGAATGCATAGGCTTTTTAAGTAAAGAAGATGCCAATTTATGCCATCGTTTTTTTCAGAGCACAACTACTTACTCTTCAGAAAGCATTGAGGAATGTTTGCACTTACACAGTGTAATTAAATTTTGGGAACTTAATATTGTTCTTTATTAGCACAGTGAAGTCTTCAGAACTCCTCAGAACAGCAGGCCTAAAAAAGGAACATCAAATTAATGAACTTCTTTTACTTAAGTACATCAGCTAATGTTACGCTACTTTACTATTACCTGGAAAGCTGTCAGTAGGAGGAATATGTTGCTAAGAATAACAGATTGAAATCCAGGGAGTTAGGTGGCTCAGGGCATCAAGAAAGATATACACTTGTTTGTGTGGGCCAAGCCTAACTGGGGTCTCTACATGCAGCTGAAATATGATCTCAGGAGACTTCTCATATAAATCTTATAGAATATATAGAATAGCTATAGCATAGTAGTAAGAAATTACATCATTTGACAGCTGATGATTTCTGCACAATGAATTGGCAGTTTCATTGCTGGTTGCCAGACAGGTGGCCATTTACACCAGAGCTGTACAGCTAGTAAGAGTATAAAAATGAGCCAGGATGTCTCTGGAAGTCAGGTGTCAAGTCACATCATCAAAAGTTGTCCTGCCTTCCTAGCAGATACCAGTTTGAGGACTTGCCCCGCAGTGGTTTGTGTCACTAAATATGTAGATGGAATGCGAACACAATGGAAAGCAGGCTGCCTGTCTGACCCTTCCTCAAAAGAATGATTTCTCTGAATCTAACGTGCCAGGAAAGAAGGAATTTTCCCACAAGCTGCCAGCTGAATAACCTTGGCCTCTACTGTGTAAGACAACCTCTTCTACAGTCCAGGACTTGCCAGGGCTATAGGAACGTAAGAGATACAATTTTTGGCATTGTTTGTCTAGCACGGGGATTACGTTGAACTGGAATATTGGCATTGTTCCATTTTAAGAATGAGCCAGGAATATTTTAATTTCCATCAAGACAGGCACTCCAAGGGGGAAACCCAGTCTGCACAGCAGTCATCCACATTAAGGACAGTGCTTCTAAGCAGGGAATATTTTTCCTATCATTGTATTTCAAGCAATGCCTTTGCATCAGAGATCTGTGATGACAAGAAGCATGTTAGCTGGATGACAGGCAGCTTCCACGAAGGACTTCTCATGAATGTCTTCTAAACCAAGTCAATGAATGAGACTTGACTGCAAACCAAATTAACATTTGTGGATGCTACCTGGACAGAAGTCATGGATGAATTTCAGTGTATAACAGTCAAGACATTAATATGTATGCTAATTTTAAAAGAATTAAAAATGAATGAACTTATAATGTGAAACTGTTCATAATTCATCCACTGGGAAGCATCTGGAATCTGATCCAAAGCTCTTCTGAAAAAGGTGTTGTAAACACCTGCCCTTCAGGCAGCTAATCTGACAACCGTGCCCTGCCTCAGGCAGAAAGGAACAATCAAAAATAAAAGAACCTTCTTGCCAACATGCAATGCCTTTGTTCAGCTCCTGCCATAACTCACAGGAAGGAAAAGGAGGCCTCCTGTATAGTTCATGAAACTTACCTTTCAAAGAAATTTGGACAATAAAGACAATCATGGGTGTAACCAATGCCCAACATTGTTACCTCAGTGTCAACTGGAAGGCAAAGCTTCCTGGGCTCTGACCTCGGTCTTATGTATCGTTTTGGTAGAAAATAAACACTCAGCTTTGCTTTTTAGTGATTCCTCATTTTTTCCTTGCCAATGGAACTTGTGAAGGAACTTTATACACCAGAGGTTTGGATCAAACATCTCATCCATTATTTTTGGTCCCTGGTAGTAACCGACTACTGGCACTTTAGAGGAAGGTTAGGAAACAAGACAGAATGTGTCAACTGTGCAATGTAATTAAAAGCAAAATTCCCTCTGTAACTTACGCAGTAGTGAGCCTACGCAGCGTGACATTTAAAATTGACTGGCAGTCACTGAGACTTTATAAAAAAACCCTAGGATTTCATTAACTCAGGAAGCTCATGCATATCTTTCCCGGATGCTGTATGAACAATTACAGCCTTCCTGTTGTTGGACAAAGCCTTTTTCAGATCACAATTCTGTCCGCAAGAGAACGGAATGGAAATTCCTTTAAATAGCTGAAAAAAACTCAGCAGAAGGAGCTGTGGGAGGCATTGTGGGCTCTGGAGGGGACCTGGTGGTGGAAAAATTGCTAAGTGTCTGCAGAAACACCCAAATTGGGGAAAAGATGGGATATATACATAGAATCATGCTTGTATCTTAAAATCAATGAGTTAATAAAAGTGATAATTGACCTAGTTTCTTACACATGTATTTCAAAACTGGTTGAGAAGAGCTAAAATCGATTATCATTTGCTCTCTTAGAGTATAATTTCCATCATTTCAGTTGAAATCAAATCTTCTATAAAATTTTTTCATGCTTTGACTGATACAGAATAGAAATAGAACATTTCATCTTGGAACACTGTACAGTCATGGGGTTACAAAAAAAGATGGCTACAAGACCCCTCCATCCTACTCTCTAGGTCACAGCAGCATTGTTCCGCAGAGTCTTTTTCCTAGAGTTTTCTTCAGCTCACTATTGCAGATTGCCAGCACTGAGGTTTTCATCATCTACGTAGAGAGGATGGAGAGACTGTTCTTCAGCCTGAGGTGAATCCCCAAACACTAGCCTGCAGCACAATGTACAGACAACCAAGCTACCCTACTGTTCTGGGAGGTGGAAGCAACCTCACAGTGATAAATGAGCCCACAAAGAACTTCTACACCATAGAGCCCTAAGCCTTGGAGAAGAAAACCCCAAGTTAGAGAAACTTTTTTTTTTTCTGTCACTGATTAAACCTATCTTACGCTGATGCATTTTCTTTGACATTTGAATTAATGAGCCAAATGCCTCTAGTGAATTCAAGATGAGCCTGTGACATCTAAAACTGTTTCTATGGCAGCTGCATGATGATACAAACTGGAGGCTATGACTTCACTGCAGAATCATACAACAGGACAGATTGTTGGAATATTTAGATATTATGAGTGTTAACAGTATGGTTATGAAGGAAATAGCTGTTTTACACACAAGATCTATATGTGCCTAGGCAAAGGGATTATCCTAAAATTTCATGACTTTGTCAAAGTAAATCTTTCTTTAGATATAAAAAACATGCAGATATCTCTCTCACTTACTCAGGGGGTGTTTCCGTGGATTGCACAGGGCACCATGCCCTCACCTCACACGTTTTAACAGTTGCATTATAATCCACACATCTTCCTGTTTGAATACCTGTAGGGAGACAAGCTCTTACTTAGCAAAGACAAGAGTTTTTTGCCAATTAGGAGACAGTTTCAACTTGTCAGTGGATTCCTCCTCAAATGTAAGATTGGGAACTTGACATTTCAGATTGCTGCAGCTTTCTATAGGAGGAAGCTGTACGAAGAACTACCCAAACCATGGTCCTGCCAGACCTCATCAATCCTTATTTAGCCGTTTGCTTGGGTCAACAGTGCTTGTCATTGTTTGGGCTGAGGGTGAAGTGATTTCCTTCACAGTTTTATATGAAGTTACATATCTGAGTCTTGGGATAAATTGAGAAATCAACTGTTTCAGTCAAGTTTAATTCAACAATGTGAGCAAATTAAACAAGGATATAAAGGTGGGCAGAAAACCTTAATTCTTTCTGCACTCCTGGAAAGTCAGCATTTTCTGTGAGGGTTTAGTCTTTACCAGGGAAAGTGGTAATCCAGCCAGAAGCCCAAATTCAGGGAATCTCAGCACTACAAAGAACTCACATAGCAGATGAAAACAGTATGATGCCTTCTGGACAACTGGTCCCAAATAAAGGACACAAGTCCCCTGACTTATTCTGAGAACTACCTAACCATCACAGGGGTGTTACAGACCCTTCAAACAGATCCTGCTGTCACTCCACTTCCTAAGCAACCACGGAGTTCAATGGGAGAGCGTCGTGGTTTGGCCCTCATTCACACCAGTCTGTATTGGTTCTTCCCTCCCCTTCCTCTGCTCCCTCTCACGGTTTCTCCTTTTAGTAAGCCACACACAAGCTGATAAGAACTCAGTTTTGTGATTTTGAAAATATGTTCTCAGATATCTCTTAGGATTCTGTACTGTTCTACTGCAATTCTCCAAGTTGGATCTTCCACATGCTGCACTGGTCAATAATGCAATAGAAGATAGTACCCACAAAAAAAATATTTCAATCTGAAAATGCCATTTACTTACCATTACTGTGGATATCTGCACTCCCTTTTTCACAGGACTCGTCTGAAGAGCAGATAGCTTTGGCGAAGGGATACTGGAAAAAAATTACGTAAAAAAGCAATATAAATATCTCCCTCTCCACACCTATACAAAAAGTCTTACTCAGCTTCAATGTAAAAATATCAAATAATAAGAGAAAATAACAATGCAGAGCAGGTGTAACCCTTACTAATTATTTGGCTTAATTAAAGGCTCAGGTACCTGCAAAACCAGAAAAAAAGCCCTTTCCTTGCTTACAATAACATTTCCCTTTATTATTTATGTCTTTTCCCATTTTTCACACTCTCTCCTATAATATTAAGCACAATAAATTTAATACTGGACTATTTAATTCTTTGTTTACTAACAGCCCCATGTACATTGCCAGTGAAAGTCAACTTGTACTTGGGAACTACTCTGCAAGGTGCCACTTTTAGGCCAGCCAAATGAAGAGGAGAGCTGCAGCTGACAACCAGGTTTGACCTACAGAAAGGAAGAAAGGGGACATGTAGGAATGAACAACAGTAATAGTAAGAGCACCATATTAGCAGAGAAGCTGAGAGCAATTCTGTAGCTCCATCATTCCTTCAGGTTCTCCTCAAGAACAGCAGTAATGCCAGAGAAGCTGGACAGCAATCACTGGCCTGAATCCCATCACCTCCTGAAAGTGATGCAGATCAGTTTGGCTGCAAGTTCATTGGTGCGAGGCAAAGTCACAACTGCCAGTTGATCCGAGAAAGAAAAGGAGCAATTAAACTAGAGCTTGCAAGTTATCTGCTGAGATACAGACATAAAGAGCAACAGTATTTGCTTATACCAGACTGCTCCAAGGACAGTTCAGTCTTTTACATCAACATGCATTCGATACATCGTAAGTATAAATCACAAAACATATTTACCTCAGGGCACATCTTTTCGCTCTGATTCTCTGTCTTAATGATGTTGGTCATCACAAAAAAAGAGTTTGTCGCCTACACAGAGGAAAGAATATGAATCTGACTGACATTTCACATACTTGATTCAGACCTCAGTCATTCCAGATCATCACCTGGAAGGACAACAAGGCTGTTCCTGCTCTACCTCCCCCTGACATACATTCAGATTCTATTCGGCTCAAACAGGAAAAGCCAGGGACATCATCAGGGCAGGAAGGAGCATCCAGAGGCAAGAAGGCACTGATGGTTTTTTTTTTAAACTGGCATTACAACCAAGAAGGATACACTAGCATTAATTGGTAAGAACACTACTGTGTTTAGTACAGCTATATTGGAGTGAATCTGTTCCTAGGTTTGCTATTACCAAAATATTAAATTGATCAACTAAAAATTGTGTAACAAACAGCACCACAGAAATCTCATAAAAGAGGATTTTTTTTCCTTATATTAAGGGAGGAAGGGAAGACTTGGCTTTAAACATTGCTGTCTCCCATGTAATCACATTGAATGGTAGGATAAAGACATGTCAGGAAAGCAACAGATGTATCAATGGAAGTTGAATACTAGACTGACATTAAATTAAGACTTGCCTGCATTGGTATAGTGTATTCTGCTGTATCCCAGATCCTGTTGTTCGTGTAAGCTACTCCCTTCACATTAGTGCGAACTGAGCTGATAACTTCATCCACCGCCTGATAGAGTCTGTAAGTGATGACTACACAACTGGCCAGACAAAACAGAAAGGACAAATAAGCCCATAAGAATAAAATGGGTCAGCTTCTTTGTATCATTCTTGGACAAAATGCACTGCAAGATAAAAGTCAGATGGACATTTCCAAGTAATTGAGAGCCTTTTTGTGTGAGATGCATGTATTGGCTGGACCAAAGTCTGCCTTGATTTCTCTTTTGCAACTTCTGGCTTTGTCAGAAATGAATTGATATATGCAATAATAGAATTTCTATTTTCCCATCCTAAATGATACAGAAAACATGAGGTGACATCCGGGCCCTTCAGATGCCATTTGTGAAACACCAATTAACTGCAACGGGGCTTGATGTCACCCAAAAATTTTCACCCATGCTGTGCTGCTGTGTATCTAGACTTTGACATTTTCCATCACAAATGGTAGCATCCTCTCTACATTTTTTATAAGAGAGCTTAAAATACTTAGTCAACTTTCCACAGTGACTATTTTTGTGCCTCATGCTGGTTGCTTCAAAAAACCTGAGCTAACGTTTTTGCTTTCTTATGAATTGAATGTGTTAATAAAAGACTGATCTAACTCATAAAAGCAGCATCAACTTTGAAAAACTTCTGTATGTTCAGAAGATACTTTCCACACTACATAAAAGTGATATAAAAAGTTTGCTTTGAAAAACAAGCCACAAGAGCTAGCACCCTTTCAGTTTAGCAACAGACTGTTCTGGCGGGGGATAAAATAGTATCTGAAGAACAGAAATACAGAGCAAGTCATCAGCGTTCCTTTATTTATATTGTCTATTATAATAGCATTTCAGCCTTTTCCTTCTGGAGTACAGTGCTTTGGGATAACCATGTTGTTGGAAACCGGCAGTGGGAACCCAGCTCTGAGCAGCAGTAGGTGGGTATAGTACCTTAGTAGAATCATAGAATCAGAATAGTTTGAGTTCAAAGGGACCTTTAAAGGTCATCTAGTCCACCCCCCTGCAATGAGCGAGACATCTTCAACATTTTCATTAAAGTAGTTTTAATTTTCTTTTCAATCTGTAAGTCTTTCTCTCATTCTCTCTCTCCTCTTCTCTGAAGGGAGATGCTTTCCCTCCTCTGAAGGAAGATGCTTTCCCTTCTCTGAAGGGAGAGAGGTTAAAGAAAGCATCTGTCGTTAGTTCAGCAGCCAGCCCAGCTCAAACCACAACAATCGGGTTGCTCAGACCCCCATCTAACCTGACCTTGAATGTTTCCAGGGATGGGGCATCTACCACCTCTCTGGGCAACTTGTTACAGTGTTTCACCACCCTTATTGTAAAAAAAATTCTTCCTTCTATCTGGCCTAAATCTCCCCTCTTTTAGTTTAAAGCCATTACCCCTTGTCCTATAGCAAAAGGCCCTGCTAAAAAGTCTGTCCCCATCTTTCTTATAAGCCCCCTTCAAGTACTGGAAGGCTGCAATAAGGTGTCCCTGAGAGGGAGAAGTAAGGCAACTTGAATTTCCTGCAGACTTGATTCTTTGTGAGATTGGGATCAGTGTGCCCAATGTCCTGGCTTGCTGCCCTCCCATGAGAATGAAACCAACTTCATGAACTTCGGCAGACTTTGTTCAGCAAACACTTATCACTGAGAACAGGCCTAGTTTGGCAGCAAAGAGGAAAATGTGCCCTTTAGAGGCAATTAATTATTGCATATTCCTAAAACATCTTATTGTTCTTGAAATCTGCTGCAAGGGGTGACTTGCCATTTCATCTGACCCTGAATAAGAGAGTCTACAGAGCAGACTCTAATCTCAGAAACACTGGTGTAAATCTGAGATTATTTGGTGGAGTTATTTTGGATTTTTCAGACAAGAAACAAAACCAGACAGCATGGCAAGAAACAAAATTGCAAGTGTTTTTTAGAGGAAGCTTAGTTAACTCTGTTCAAGCAACTCCACCTTGTTAGATAACATCCTATGCTGTACTCCCACCACAAAGTTCCCACAACCACATCCATCTTCCAAGAATGATCTAACACCAGATTAATGATCTTGTTTGCTGCCACAAAACTCAAAGTGCTGAAAGCCAACCAGACAACCCCTGATATAAAAAATTTGCTCACGTACAACACAGTACCCCATCACCGTGCACTTACCAAATAGACAGAGCAACAGTTATATAAAGGAAACCTTTCACACATCCACATGTAACACTCTGAACGCGTATGTATTTTGGAGAGTCGTACTGAGTCAAGCCTTCTAGCCAGCCACGAACACCCATTGCTAGCACTTCCTGGGAGGTACTGACTTTTGAAAATCGCAACTACTTGGTATTGTCTTCTTCCACCCCTGCATCCTTCTCAGGCTACCCCACTTAAAGGCACAGTCAGAAACCTGTATGAGAATGGTACCACAGGCTTTTTAAAGAATGGCAATTGATGGCATCAAGAGCTGCCTGAAGACCCACACCCTTTGGTTTGTTCACAGAAAAAGCACTAAATTTCAGCCTGGAGCTCCAGAGCTGATTGCTCAGCACTGTTCACATCACCTTCTGTTGATGGCACCATCTCTCCGCAGCGCTACCAGACTTTGCCAGTCTGAAGTAATGCTGGGAAAACTGTAAAGATGAGGCTAAACAGATGGAAGCTGGTGTCATGCTGACCTCCTTCTGAGCCTGACTCTCCACCACCCAAAACTCTGCATCAGCACAAAGAAGATGTGATACACTTCTGGACTGGTCAGATGCATGCAACACCCACTTCACAAGCAGTGATGCAATGGTAGCAATGGCGATGCAAAGCAAAGGGCAATGGTAAGGCGAGCTTTTGAGTCAATGGCCACGGAGATCTCCAGCTTCTTATCTCACATTGCACAGCACACCATCCTATTTGGTCTTAGATTGGTCATGGGATTAAAAGGGAATGACAAAGTCGCTATTCCTCTCAGCAGAGCCAATAGATGGCACATCCTTTGGCTGCAGCCTCTTCTACTCCACAGAACCATGCACAAGCCAGAGCTGGACAGTGTGCTGCAAGCCCACTGCATCTGGTTCAGGGGGTGAAGGAGCAGTTGTGAGGCCACCATCTGACACTGTAAACACAGGAGGTGGAGCTGTAAAGATACAGAGCTGTAAATCTCAGGCTCAGAATCTGCAAGACAAGAAGTTTGGATCGGAATCCATTAGACCCAGATTAAAAGGACCAGGGTCCTCTCTCTTGCAACAAAAGACCCACAGAGGCATAAAATATACAAACCCTACAGCACAGATCTAATGGTTTTCTTCCAATCCTTTAGTATTTTAAATCACCTAGGACGCTGCCTGTGGCTGCAGTCATGACAAAACATTCAGGACCAGACAGGCTTCTTGGCTGTTGGTATTGTCTTAAATGCTTTAGCACACAGGAACAAGTTACATTCTGCACAAACAGGCTTAATTTTTTGAGACATCAGTGATGACTTCTTAGGCTTTTGCTGACCACAGTCCATACTGCTAGGGTTGGTATTAGTGACACTTCAGCAAGCAAAATCCTGCTACATAATAACAACTGAAAAAGCCACAAGTAGTGGCAAGTTTCACAACCAGAAACAGACCTGGGATGCATTTAGGTGCTAGAATAGCCACAAAGAAACTGATGTTTAATATAACACAGTCAGACCTATGTGTACATACACATAACAACATTTATAATAAAAGACACAAAGAGGAGGGCTCAGATTGCATAAGTGAAGCAGAAGTAAGTGTTGTCTTCTCTTCCTAAATGCTCTTGTTTTCACATTAACGTCCTCCATCTGTTTGGGATCTGACCTCAGCAGCTCAGCCGGACGTATTCATCTGCTTGCCCATGATGTTCCCATATAAGGTGATCTCTCTTTGCCTGTGGAGCATGATTTTGATTTGCTCAGGTTTCGTTCCACTCTGATTTGCTGGCCTCTACGGTCGAGCTCTCTCACAGTTTTGTTGCAAGGCAGTCATCCACACAGCAGTGGCTATAAAGGGAGGAGAAAGTCAGGAGGGAGTAATGAAGCTGTGCCTGCAGGTCCTTTAGATCTGGATAGTTTATTTGCAGGCTCCATTCTCTTTCTTCTGCACGTTGCCTCTGCATGATGCCTTTTGAATAAGCAGCTTCCATAAGCACTTCCCAAGCAATATAAAATGTAAGCAAACCCCCCCCCCCCCCCCCCCCCCCACNAACTGGATGGAACTACAGGACTGAGCTCTTATAATAAACTCTCATGTCATTAGGAAACTTTGCTTGAAACTCTGTATCGCTCTCCATGCAAACTAACTTGGGAATTTGGAAAATACCCCCAGAATTCTACAACAAATATACATGAACGCTGGCCTTTGATTCTGTAAGACTTGATCCAGATACCACATGACTCCAACTAAGATAACTTAAGACAAGCTAAGCGTCAAAAAACCATCTCAGCTGCTTCCTGTAATATTTACCCAAGGCTGCACTGAAAGCTATCATCTCTTTTAAGTCTGTGAAGATTCTGTTGTGATACAGAGGTCAAGACACTGAGCTAAACCTTAATTTTTTAAGTGGTAAGTTGAAAAATTCAGATACCACTACAGACTGTAAATATCAAGCAGCTGGCAGGCAGCCTGTGGTAGCAGTGTGGCTACTTTGCGCTCCACGTACAAATAGCACAAAACTGTAAAAAGGATCATGAAAACCTACAACTTTAAAGACAACACAGGATCCCGCACACTTTCCCCAAGTTGAGAAGTCACATAGAACTGGGCTCCAATGTATGATTTTGCTCCTGCCTTTAATCAATTGAGTTTTCAAACAGTGCAGCAAGCCAGAGCTCAGCCAGTCTAGTTCTAATGACGACTGGTCATGGAGGTCTCCTTCCCCAAGAGTCAGAACAATCAGGCTTCATGGCTTTCCATCATGACACAGTGAAACAATCTCACGATCTTTTTTTCTTCTTATCTTGGCATTTTCTAAAGTTTTTAGACATCCTTCCTCTTCTTTATCTGTTGCCTCTGTAACATTACGGAGACATGAGAAGAGGGGAACAGTCCTTTGCTTCTTGGAAAGCGTAGAGACTGAAATAGTCTGATGTAAAGAATTTCAGAGCAGCACCCTCCCACTGTACCCAGCACAGATCCCTCTCTATCCTCAGCACTGTAAGCACAATCACTCTCTCTGCGCCAAGGTCTGAAGAGAGGATGTGTAACAGTATTTACAGAAACGGTGTTTCTCCAGCATTAAGTGGCGGACCCACATCCACCACTTCCTATTAGCTATTAATGCAGTCTACAGGGAGCAGACCTGACCCCCAGCGCCTCCACAGGAAATACTGTTTTCATTTGCTCTGTGTATTCTATATACTCAAAATACTCATCAGAAGAAAAGTGTAATTGATACCAGGAAAGCATGTCAAGGGAAAGTAGATCTCTTCTGGGAACTTGTAGGTAAACACGATTCCTAAAGGTCAGTATACAGACTAAAAGCACAAAGGAAACATGATCTGGTTTTAAAGTTCAAATCCAGGAGTCAGGAGACTTGGATTGCGTTCCTGGCTCTACCACAGCTTTCATACACAATCACAAGCAACACACCCATCCCCTCTGCAACTTAGTTTAGCCAGTTGAAAGCCAGGATACCAATGCAGTGTCACTTTTCAGGCTTCCCATGAAGACCAGTGAATTAGCATTTTATGAAGCTTTTCCTGCTCCTCAGAAAGAAAAAAGATAGACGCAGTGCTTAGAATTGCAAAGTATTACATTTATGATTGCTATTTACTGAGTCAAATTCTGCAGTGATTTACAACCTGTGCATTTCAATTGGCACCAATTTAATATGACTCACTGCATATTTTAATCCATCATCTGTGGACTCACATGGGATTCTGAGACTATCCAAGAAGCTAATTACAACAGCAGAGGCTCCAAAATGCACCTATTTAAGGTCTAAGCATGGGTTTTGAAGGATTCGCAACAAAAAACTTGCAGATGGAGAGTTACACGTTTCACAAACAAATTTCATTTTAATGTATTTTTGATTGTTTGGTATTTTTGAAGCTCCTGTCCTTGTTTCAGATTTAGCATAGCTATGGATTTATTGCTACTTTGAGGCACACTGACAATTGATGTTCAACCCTAAGGACACAGATTTGCCATATGCCCCTAATGAAGCCTGGGCACGGGACTGGCACTCCTTTTTCATGAGGATCCTCTGTGCATTTTTCCACTTCAAAGAAATGAAGTAACCATTCACCCGGTATGTACACCAGCCACACTTGACATCTCTTTATGCTGTCAAAGACTGCCAGAAATCTTAATTGGGTAACTGCATCAATCTGTTTGTACATCTCCTACACATGCGACAACAGCCTCCCTCTTAAGAAACCGCAAAGCTAAGTATATACTTTAAAGGGTGAATCTCAAACCTATTTCTGCTGTTCCTTGCATCAAGGTCGCTTGCGCTGTGAAGAAGCCCTATGAGAGACTTGGCCTATGGCGCGTACGCCCCAGCATCACCCTCAACGACCACAGCCACGCTTCCCACACAGCAAAGCGGCCTCGACCCTACCCTGCTGCTAAACCCCCCTGATGCCCAGCCATGGCGCTGCGCCTACCCCCGCTGCCTCACACCATGGCACGGGGCAGGGCCTGCTGTTGTGGCACCGCCACCAGCTGCCCTCTGGTCAGGAGCTGGCAATAAAAATCCCAATTCCTTCCCATTNCGCGGCGGGAAGGGCTGCCCGGGGCAGGCCGCGACTCCGCCGGGAGGCCTCCCGGTGCGGCCTGCTCCACGTTGCCTCCCGTCAGACCGCAGCCGGCGGCGAAACAAGCGAGGAGAGGGCAGGAATCCACCCTCCACCGGGAGACCCCGGCCCAGCCCGGCCTGACCCACCGGGGCGTCCGCGTATCTCCACATCCCACCCCTCCGCCCCGCCGCCGCTCTGCGCATGCGCGGACGCCCCCTCGCTAGGGCCCGTTTCCAGCCGCTCCGGCGCGTTGGCAGAAGCGCGCGGTAGTGTCGGAAGTGACGCCATCGCCCTGGCCCGGGCAACCGTTACCAGGGTAACCGGGAGGCGCGCGCGGGAGGGCCGGGGCGGCCCGCGCGGGGGGCGGGGGACGGGGGACGCGGCCGCCCCGTCGCCTCAGGGCGCTGCCGCTGGCGGTGGGGGCTCGGCCGCCTCCCCCGCCGCGATCTCTCTGAGGGGCCCGACCTTCCTCCGTAGGCCGCGAGGTGCCCCGCGGGGCCGAGGGGGCGGCCGGGCCTCGCCCGGTGCCAGCGCACCGCCTCTGGGCTGCCGTGGGCCTCGCTGAGGTGGTGTCTTCAGCCGCCCTCCCGGCAGCCCCCAGCTCCCGCTCCCCGCCGAGGCCTCCTGACAGCTCTTTTGTCTTTCCTGCAGAGGTTTTTCCAGGCCACGATCATGAGTGATCAAATCCAGTTCATTGTTGAGAAGCTCAATCAGGAGCCCTTCAGGAAGAACTACAATTTAATCACGTTTGACTCCTTAGAGTCAATGCAGCTGTTGCAGCTGCTCAATGATGTTCTAGGGGAGATTGACCCAAAGGTAAGAAAGGCAATCAGAGGTGCTCAGACCTGTGTAATTGCGAACATCTTAAATGGGCTTGACACAGAAATTTGCTTTTATTTAGGTCTGGCTCTGTGTAATCTTGTGGCATGTTTGGTTTACCAAAATAGCTTATATGAATCTTCCTGGAAATAAACGTGCCTGGCAAGGATTCTTTCTGTCTATACGTCTATGTGTTTTTGGCAAACCAGCAAATGTTTCTTGGGCCAGGGATACTGGATCCCTGTCCCCTAGAGACTGATGACTGTATATTTTTCCTTGGGATACGTATCTTGGTTCATACTGACAATGTCTGTGTTCTTAAGTCAAAAGTCAGGCTGTGTCTTGCACACATACACAAGGCAGGAATTGATAAAGAACTGAACCTCATGACTTAACTGTTGCAATAGATATTGAATCCCTATCCTTTGAGGCTACCAAAAGTGTGTGTAAGATCAGGAGGGATCGTTCATACACCTGGGGCGCTGATACGTGTGCGTTTGTGTGCTTGGATATCTGACTTCTTTGGTGGAAGTAATTGGTTTGTCTGCATAGATGAGGTCCCATGAGCAGACAAAATTTATACCTAGGATAAATTTACCTGAATACAGATGTTGGAAAAAAATCCATTAGGAGAGAATTGAAGTTTGGTGATAAAAAGGATGTTCTGTATAGAGCATCTCACTTCATCGACATAACATGATAAATGGATAAAGTCAATTCTTTTAGTGTTGCTAGTTAATTAACATGGCTTGGACAAACAGTGGATAATTATTTTTTTTTAAACTATTTAGCATGCTGTTGACATTAGAGAGGAGCTGCCGGAACAAACAGCTAAAAGAATGTTGAGTCTCCTTGGTATCCTTAAATACAAACCTCCAGGAAGTATATCAGACTTGTAAGTATCTTGTCTACAAATCACGGTAAAAACATCTTTTTCAGCTTATAAGGTGACGACTTCTAATTCAGTAGGTGTGTATTTTTGACCTCGACTGCCCAAGTGGGTATGCATAAAGCCTCGAAGGCAGCTCCTCGCTTGTCCCTATAGAATATGGTATAGGCGACGCCAAGCAGAAGGCTCTTGCAGGTGTAGGCTGCCCATCGGACCCTGCTGCAGAGCTGCTATTGCGGAGTCAGCCAGGAGAGGGTGCCGCATGACTGGCAGGGTCAGTCCCTTCCCTATCCCTTTCAGACCAGCCGCCCGAGGCTGGATTGCACCCTCCTGCGCCAGGTTATAACTCAGAAAACCCACGCTCTTCCCACGTTGCCTTTATTCCCGAAGAATATCGCAGAAAAGAAAGAGTTGTTGTTGCTGGCCTTAGCCTTTTGATGTGTTACGGGGTTTTTATCTGTCTCAAGGTAGCAGAATTGGGATCATAAATAGCAAACTGGCATCTTGAGTGTTTTCTGTTTTAACAGCATTAAGAAAATTATTAAGCAAGTGGAGAGAGAATGCCAAAATATTACAAATTGTTTGTTTCAAGCCAGTGTTCTTTAGTTCGAGATTTATTGGTATTTTCTTTTTGTTGTTTTCGTATAGGAGTGCATTTCGCCAAGGGTTAGTTACTGGAAGCAAACCTGTAATTCATCCTGTCTTACATTGGCTTCTTCAGAGGACCAATGAACTCAAGAAAAGAGCTTACCTGGCACGTTTCTTAGTAAAATTGGAAGTGCCAGCGGAGTTCCTACAGGATGATACTGTGGCTGACATCAACAAACAGGTACCATTTTTCATGAATGCCAACATCTTATGTTAATTAATAAAGTCCCAATAGGAGGATGGATAAATGAATCTGGTAGTTACTGTTGAGATACATGTTCAAATGAGTTATGTTAAGAGCATGTTGGAATCAAGGGTGAACAAAGATTCGTAATAAGAAATATAAGTCTTGACCACTTTCTTCCGATAACCCTGAAATTGTATATTAATAGTTAGCATTGAATTAAAAGGTTTTAAGCCCATTAAGTACTGGGTGCTAAATAATATTCAGAGCCATGTTGGCCATGACAGATTTTTATTTCTTAATTTTTAAACACCTTTTTTTTCCCCCTATGAACTACAACATGGATATTTTTAATTTTATCCATTACCACTTCAAAGTAGTCCAGAAAATGTTACGACCAAAAGCCAATGTCTCCTAATTGTCAATTGATTGTGTAGTATTTATCTCCTAATATTTATATTAGCCTTATCCCACTTCTGCTTCAACCATTTGGTTTTTTGTGAATAAGTAAAAAATTTCTTTTTCCCGGGCTGACATTCCTACTCATTATGTTCCCACTTCTTTTGTGAGCATTAATGTTGATTTTAGATAGTCAGAGTGGGTGGATTTGAAATGTAAAGCTTAAAGTGAACCAAAGTTATGTTTTTAGACCTGTATTATCTGAGGTACGTATTTACCTAATTTTTATCCAGTTATCTGTGCCTTTTGTTATGTATAGCGACTTGCAAAATTACAGTGTTTTTGAATGTTTGTAACAAGTAACTCCATTTATTAACTGTGTACCAGCAAAGCTGTATAGTCTGACTGAAGCTTGACTAAGCTTTTTATTTTTTTGTTACCAATAACAATATTGGATTTATAACTTGGAATAACTAAGCAGAAGTAGGAAAGAGAGAAAGGAATGTAGATTGTATGTTTTTTCAGTATGTCACAGTCTTAATATGTATAAATATCCAGCTCCATTATTTCCATTACGTAAGATGTGTTCCTTTTTGGGATTACAGTAATATAACGGTCCTATTAAACTTATTAAATACCCTGCTGATTAATTCAAAACAGAAGCTGGGGTAATATAGTGCCTTAATGTAATTTAATATTACCATGCAAATATTTAGATACTAACGAATTAAAGAATTTAGCCTAAAGTGTTTAGATAGATAGCCTTGCAATAGTGTATTTTAAGAGAAACATTTCAAACATGAGAGTTTGGAAATCTTAGACCATGGTCAGGTTTTATGGTGTACAGAATGAAGCTCAAATGTACTTTTGTAAATTACTTAAAAAAGGTACTCAAAGTACTTGCCACCTTCTCAACTGTGCTGTGATTTTGACATCAGATTGGGTGCAATATATCATGTAAAAAGCAAACAACTTAAGGCATAAATCTCATTGTCCAGTTTTCAGTGAGTTGCCCCCAAGTGCCAGGAATCTTTCTTTCCGCTACAGGAGCCTGGGTGTTCTTTGGTCATTTGAGTGTGTCACTCATTTTGGGTGCACGTGGGGTAGCTGCAGCTTTTATTCAATGAAAGTGAGGAACCTTCCCTTCGTTATGATCTGGCAAACTGTGTTATGCCCTTGTTGGAATCTTACCATTAGTCTTGAAATGTTGTGTCCCAATAAGGAAAAGACTAACTAAGCTCCCCTTTTGAAAGAGGTAGAGAATCCACACAAAGGAGAGCTGTTGGACATCAGCAATTGTGAATACAGTTGCTCGGAGACTACCTCCTATTTCATTATTTGTTGAAGTACTTAACTTCTGTAATGCATAAGTGATATAATGCAGGCCAGTTGTGTTTTTACTCCTACTTTTTTTTTAATTCATTCTGCATTGTCCAGCATGTGCATACCTTATCATACCTTTATTTGTCATTTAATCAAGCTTTTTCTATTTTATCTTCTTCTCAGTAGCCATTTTACTGCTATTTTTTTGAATTCATTCCAGCTTGTCAGTGTGTGCCTGATACTGAAAAAACCAGAAATGAACAGAGCATTCCAGATGCTGGTTCCCCAGGGTTTTATAGAATAGAATTGCTGCTTCACTGCTCAGGGATATGATGCCTTTGTTTGAACTGGCCTTTGCTGTGGCCATATTGTGCTCCACATTCATATAATTTGCTCTTTCCAGGAAGTAAAAAATGACGTGATATTCTCTTTTTAGATTTTTCCATCGTATTGAATGGCTGTTTCTGTGGAGATTATCTTTCGTTATATCTCAGCTTGCATTTCTCCAAGTTGAATCTAAATTTATTTCCTATCCATATTTCTAAACTCTTTCTGTCCCCTGTTATTTCTCTACCCACACAGACTTTCACACTGCCTCTCAGTTTAAGATTACTGGTGGGCAATGTACTGGTGTGGAAGTAGCACACTGTCTACTTCTTTCTAACTACCGAACCACATATATCAATCTCTATATTATACTGAGGGCATGATTATGCAATATTTCAAAACTATTTCTCACATGTTAAATCAGGTGTGCTCTTGGACCGCTTTGCTGGATTGAAACTCAGTGCTCTAGAAATTCAAGCCGCATTGCTTCGATCAAGCATGTTGTTAGATCAAGCTCTTCCTTTTTGGGCTGATAAATTTATGTATGTGATATATACAGATTTATAGTAAGAGAGGATAACTTATAACGTCTTATCTTACTGTTTTGAAAATACAGTATGTATTACAAGGGAAGAGGTGAAAATACTAAAGAAATTGTGAAACTTCTGAGTGTACCTTCAAATGGAAGATGATTTACTGTGATTTATTTATTTTTGCTTTTTAAGTTGACAGGCTTTTGTGATGAAAAAAATGCCTTTAATTGTTGTTCTCACTGTATTTCTATTTCTATATTTACTGTCTTAGTAGTAAGCAACATGTTGATTGAAAATCCTTTGACACAGAGCTCATTCTGCATGGTTTTGATTTCGTTTTATAGTATGAAGAACTGATGGAAGCATTTAAAAACCTACATAAGGAGTGCGAGCAGCTCAAAACATCTGGTTTATCTACCGCAGAAATAAGAAGGGTAAAAAAACCTGACAAAATTGCACAAGTTTTGTTTACTTTTTTTTTAATTTCCTTTCTATTTTTGTTGGTTTTGTGGACTCATTGCAGTGTATAAGTCGTAGAGGTCAGAGCTGATAGACACACAGCTGCCTTTTTGAAACTGTTCTCTGTTGGCAAACAGATTAGAAAGTCCTCACTTGTGCTTAGAACTGAGCTTTCTGAGGCAGATTGGGAAACAAGGCTGCCAAGATTCTGTTCAGCATGATTTTCAAATACTAAACCTCCTTTTCCTGTGAATGCAAACTGATACAAAGCCTTTTGCTTTACTGATATAGGGTAATAATTTCAGAGGATGTTGTATGAATTAAGATCTTAAGTCAACAAAAATTATGATCCTGTGTGTCTAAGGTGTTAAGTAAAGGTATTTACCCTGTTTCAGCAAAATATTTAAGCGTGTGTACAGCTTTCCAAGTAAGACATATAGATAAGTTAAGCAAATGTTGAGATAAGGTCTAAATTTGAAGAATTTATTTCCCTTTCTCTCATAACTATCAATCTCTGCTGATTTAAGATAGGATTAAAGGAGAACATTAATTGGATACGTGGTTTAGCACTAGAAAGTGTTTCTTTTAAGACAATTGTAATAGAAAAAGTGGCAGCAAACGTCACTTATATGCAACTTTGTGCAAAATTGTCTGCCAGGAAGTAGCATTAAGAACATATGTTTGACTGCATCAGATGTTGAATTCATGCTGATTTTTTTCTTGGTTATTTCTGTTTGTTTGTTTTTATTTTAGAGAAATCCACCTGCTTTTATTTTAAACGTTCACACTAATACTCAAGGATGCAGATGAAGGAATGTTAGCATAAAGAGAGTGGGAACTGTGGGGGAAGTAAGAGAGAAGAGAGAGATTAGAATCCTGGGTGTTCTGATCATAGATCAATAAAATTATAACCGCTTCATATTGTGTATTTGGAGAATTCTGATTTTCGTATTAATTTGAACATAATTTAGTTCAATCCATATTGTATTGTAAATAAATTAACATTTCTTTATCTATTTTTCTGCTTTTTAGGACATCAGTGCAATGGAAGAGGAGAAAGATCAACTCATCAAAAGAGTAGAGCGTCTTAAGAAGAGGGTAATAAGAGAAGTAACGCTGTTACATTTCAGTGTCATAATCCTTGGCTTGCAACTCTGATTTTGGAATGCAAACAAGGATTAAGATAAACATACTGTATGTCTAGGAAAGAATCAAGTAACTAATTGACCTACAGGGAATCTCCCTAGGCGTTAGTCCAGAGCTTTTAAGAATCTTGAGTCCAGTACTTTGCTGTCATTTCTGAGTAGTAACATGTATGGAAAGGAAGTGCTAAGTGGGCTTGTGAGACATATGATCTCTTTAATGTATTTCTCAACTATCTGACAGTAACATGCACTATTTATCCACTTGCTGTAGGTGGAGACAGTACAAAATCATCAACGAATGCTTGAAATAGCAAGACAGCTTCGCTTAGAAAAAGAGAGAGAAGAATCTTTGGCTCAACAGAAACAAGAACAAAAAAATCAGGTACTGACATAGAAGCATACCTATTAAAATAAATAGTTGTTGACATTTGTTTGGGAATCATGCATTTAAAAAAGTACATCATGAACAACAGCACAGAGTTTCTCACAACATCAGAAAATTAAATCCCATTTAAAATACGAATATCTATGTACATTTTAAGGGAAGAGGCTTGACCCTGCGAGTTTTGAACACCTCATTCAAAGTGCTTGGCTGCCTCAGCTGCCACTGACATCATCATTTAGCAGTCCCAGGAAATGTTCCATGACTTACTGTTGTAGCACTCAAAGAGAATTCTTTATATTTATGGTGGTGAGCAAAGGTTTCCTTAGTTTGATTTGGATTGCATCTGCACTAAGATTTCAGGGGCTGAGTAACGCAGCAAGTACCTCAGCTTTTCACTGGGTGGGGGGAATATTTATTCAGGAGCAACCTTGGGATTTTGGTCCCCAAGTTCGACAAAGATGATGTCCTGGGAAGCACTGGAAGCAGTTGACATCTGAATATAAGGGTGGGTTTTATTCCTGAGCTATGTTGTCAAAACAAGATACTTTAATAAAATCCGGTTCCATATTGTTATATCATCTCACCAAGTTCTGTAACATGAACTTCAACACTGTATTAAAAAGGGAAAAAACCCCAAATTTCTAATATTGCAGTCTATATCTGCATGCGGAATCAATGTGAATCAATATGCTTTCAAGCTGTCGGGTCTTTGCTTGAACTTGAGTGAGATCACAAGTAAAATGAATGCGATGCCCAGCTAATTCCAGTTCTTAGTACACATCCCTCTGAATCACAAAAATGCTAATCAACTGGGTGTTGTTTGGCAACAGGCTTTCCAGTGTGCTCTCAACTTGGACAGTGGATTGCTGTGACAGCTCAGCTGCATTGAAGAACTGCAGTATAAGGATAGTTATCTGCTGCACTTCTGATTCTTGCTGTCTTTTTTTTTTGTTGTTCTAATGTTCAAGCCACTCATATTTTTGGTTGCAAGTTGTTTAATGAATTTCTGCCATAGAGAAAATATTGCTTGGGAGTATAAGAATACTTTCCTTAATTAACATGAGAGAATATCAAGTAAACCCAGGCCAATTGTTGAAAATTTTTTTTGGCATGTTCCCTTGTGAAACAGATAATCACCAGATGCTTCTAGCTACCATTTTTTATATTTGGCATTCTTTTTGATACTCTTTTGTTTTAGTTGTTTGAATATGCATTTCAAAGGAAGGAGCTTATGCGTGTGCAATTCTCTCTCAAAAGTTGTTCCATGCAGAGCAGAGACTGCAAAGAGCACAGGTCCAGCTGAAAGAGATGCATCACGCAGTAGTGGATTCAAAACCTGAAAGTAAGTAGTAATCTATAAAGGCTGGGAGTTTACATATCTCTGTTAGAAATTAAATCAAAACTGGATGGCTGTCAGTAATATGGTAGTGCCAAAAAGCATATAGGATCTTAAGAGAATCTAAAGAAAGAAATAACTTGTGTTCTAAAGGCACATGCTGGAGATCCTAAGCTTGAATATGCCTTGCCACAAAAAGCCAGGGAGACCCATCACAAGGGAAGATATCAGTCATATTTTTGAGGTCTGCTTTTTTAAAATATTAAAACAGTTAAATACTGAATACTAACCATAATACTCTGCCAGAAATAAACAGTTGAAACTACAAAGGGTTGGAAAAAGCAGCAACCTCTTAGAAAAGACAAACTTCTGATTTAGTAAGATTTTGTCTTTTGTGTTTGTAATTGGGCATTGGTAAAATACTGCTTCTTAAAAATTTTTTAAATGAATGTCCAAATACATTGAATATTATGTTTTATTCAGTGTAGACTTTTTTTCTAATTATCTTCTATAAAATATTTGTTTGAAAAGCTTTAAGGCCTGTTTCTTATAGTAGTGCAATTTTGTGTTGTAGTTTTGTTGGCACCAAAAATAAAGCTACTTCCGAATTAAGCTTTTTTTATAGATCATGGATTATATATACACACACTCTCTTATACATTATTATGCATATAAGTATAGAATATATATACTAGATATATCTATATATTAAAGCCTATATGTTTATATATTAATATATTTGTTTACATATGAAAATACTTTGTTCTCATGATACGACTGTAGCTGATTGAGTTGTATGTTGCTGTATTACATTAATAATAGCAAGATTGCTTCTCCTCGTTTTCAGTGATATATCAGTCTGCAAATAATCTCAGCAAAATAAATTATACTACTTGTGGAGTAAGTTAGTAGTCTATGATCATTTATAAAAGTAGCAGTTGGGAAGGAATTGTGGTTACTAGATAAATGCATAACTGTCTCCAAAGGCTACAATTTTACAACCTCTAGGTTTCTGATGATTTAATCACTTTGAAGGAAGCGGAACAAGGATTAGCCTGGCGGTTTGACAGCAAAACTGGGAGTCGATTTAGGGTTTGGTGTTTCAGATGTATGTGATCTTTGGCAAATCGCTTAACCCCTTTCAGTTTGTCTCTTGCACTCCCTCAATCACAGGATTGATAGAGGTTTTATGTGCTGTGCATACAGGCATTGGGGTTGATTTATAGGGAATATGTAAAGTAGTGTGAAGGTATAAGACTCAGAATGGTCCTTTTCACAGGGCTTATCCAGTTGCATTCTGAGTTGCTATGGTAAAAAAATGCCATAGAATGATTTTTGTTATATGTATAAATTACTCACAAAATGATATAATCTATTTATCAATTTAAACTTAGTAAAGTGAGTCATTGTCCTACTCTTTAAAGTCCATTTAATATTCCAGTTGCATCACATAACTGCTTTGGTGGCTGTTTTGAGTTAGAGAATTTTTTTCAGTCACTGCCACGTTGTGTTGTTATCACTTCGTAATTTTACTTTAATTTTTTTACAATGCTCATAAGCCACTACACCACAAATGGAACTAAAAGAGTATTTGAACTATCTGCTTTACTCAAAGGGACCTGCAGTGGATTTTATAACTGTTCCATTTTTGCAGTAGCTATCAGGGAGTTTATACAGCAAAGCTGTGTCAACATTTCTATTTCAGTTCCTGGGGTTTTTTTAAGGCCAATGGAAACTTGATGGGCTCAGTTCACATAAGCAAAGGTAACATAATAAAAAGCCAGTAAATATGTCATTTAATCATTAAGATGAAAATAAAGATAAAGTTAACATATTTAATTTCCTTATCTTAAGTCCTGCTTACAGGAAAAAAAAAAGTGTTTAGATGTTCCGAAGAAAAACTTGGAGTCATTACTTAAGAAAACTTGTGTTGAAATGTTGCCCAAACAAAGACTTCAGGACTTAGCTTTGTAATTGCTTTTCCCCATAGTAGTTACAAAGACACTGCCTGTAGTAGCAATTACAGAATGCCAGCTGTGTTTTTTAAATAATTAGGTGACCACAGTGCACCGAATAGGATTCCATTTATTTTAAAAGCTTTGTTGGTCTACAGTTAGCACAATTTATTTTATTTTAAAAATTCCCTTTGGCCGCTGCTTGGTACCTCAGCTGCCTACTCATATCAGCATAGCTTGTGTGCTGACAATTCAAGGGCTGGTTGGTAGGTGTGGATTTTCACTGGAAGTTAGATACTTTCCTTTAAAATAATTTTCTTCCATTTTTAATTCTTCATGTATTTTTACTTCCAAAGCGAGAGAAAATGATAAAAGTTGTTGTTGATGAGTCGAAGCTTTTTTGTTTGTCTTACAGATGCAGGCTGCTTTGATTACTTCATCTTATATTTAGGATGAAGTACTTTAAAGAAATGTAAAGGAACTCTTTAAGGAATGCAAGTAGCACATGCTTATGAGTATCATTAACATGTAATTAGCATCAGTCTGCTTCAGCTGCGCCAGGAAAATACAGCTTATGGTTAGTAGGATTTTAACTCTTAGAAATATAACATTTAGGAAACTTTGTATCATGAAAAACAGTTGATTGCTATGAGATGTTTTGTAGACTGAAATTGATCATTTTGGTTTCCACAGTACACGCCTTCCCTGTTTGTTAACTTCAGTACTACTCAGTATGTTGTTTCACTACAGAGAGGCAGTTGCTGCTGGTAGCACTAAGTAACATGAATTTGCAATTTCTGGGTTTTTTCGTGGTGTTGTTGTTGTTCCAGATATGAACAGTATTTTTATTATCACTGACCACTAGTTTGAATAACCTAGCTCATGCTTTCTCAGCAAGATTGCCATCTTTTTGATTTGAGTCTCTCTGCTGGCGCAAACACAAATTGTTAACGCCAAGAAACGAACTGAATTACTGAAATTCTTGATCTCTGTCCATTTTACAGAACATTATTGTTCACTTTATTGGCAGAAATACGAAGAAGTGGATGACTAGCTTGAAAATATTGATTAAAAGAATGTGTTAAGATGATTGTTGATAAACAGTGAAATGTGTAATTTATATACCTCGTTAAGTTTATATGTAGTAATAGATTTAGAACACTGAGAACTTCAAAGATACTGGTCAAAGAGGAATTGCTTTGTACAGTTGTCTATTTTTATGTCATTCTGAACACTTGATTAAAAATAGAAATTTAGGATGCTATTATATTTAACTATTCCATTTGAATAAAACATTAACATTTTTCTTTTCCACAGAACTCTCTTTCCCTAAAATTCCAAGTTTAAATTATATCCACCAACACTGCAAACCACATTACAATTAAATTTATAGATGTATTTGGTAAAGGAGAATGGCTTAGGTGGAACTTTATTTCCATCTTTAATTTATTTAATTTATTATAAAGTCACTGTCAATTGATGTAAGGTCAGGGGTAAAGCACTTTTAAGCTAACGATATCTTTGAGAATACAAGTCTTGTTGGTAAGATTAATAGTATTGCCATGATTGACTTTTTTAAGACCATTGACTCTTAACTTGCACCCTATTTTGAAGAACAGATGAGGCAGCAAAAATTCAACGTGACCTATGTTAAAAGGATTAGGAGGAGTTTATTGAAAGTTTTAGAAAGGAAATTAATCAGGGAATCATCACCTGAGTGGATGTGTTTCTGATTGGGACATGCAGAAACCAATGTCTGGCTCTTTTTTGTTTAGTATTTACATCAGATACCTGAAAGAAAATAGCAAATGATCACTGGTGAAATTGTCAGATGAAATGAAAATTGGGGAAATGACTGTATAATGAGGAGGGCAGACTGTTGATTCAAAGTGACCTTAATCACTTAGGAAGCCAAGCCCACACCAACAGTATCTGTTTTAAGGAACAGCCAAATGCCACAGTATTCTGGGAATAATGTACATGCAATGTAGTTATAACATGTGGGACTCTTTCCTAAGAAGTGACTCTGAAAAGGACTTATGGATCATGGTGTAAAAATAGTAGAACTGGAGCTCCCAGTGTCAAAGATTTTATGCTATCCATGCATTTATTTGTGGAAGAAAACGGAATAGGAGAGTTATATTACCTCCATCACTGCAACGCTGTGTCCATTGACCAGAATTCAAGAAGAATGTTGAACGGTCAGAGAGATTTCAAAGTGCATCGATAATAATTCTAAACATGGAAAGCATAACTTACAATGGCAAATTCAGGAAGCTTTTTAGTTTGTCGAGGAGATATCGAAGGGATGATTTGATCATAATCTGTCAGTGTTTGCATGTCCCAGGCCTCTGTTTAATACAGGGAATTGGGAGTGATGGCATTGGAAGGTGTGGAGGGAATAATTTCAGTACTCTGCTATTGAGCATGATTGCAGAAGGGGAAGCGAAGGGTGTGATGTAAGTGGATGCTATGTGGAAGCCTGTTCTAGACCTGCCTTTGTTGTGGCCTTCCTATGGGATATTAAATGGCGTGTTGGCAGCTAAGTCTATAAAACGAGTGCTCCACTTTCTTTTTTTTTTTCCCCTTTTTAAAAAAATCAGTTATTATTGCAAATGGTTTTGGTATAGGATAGGATTTGGTAGCCTGTAGAGGGAAAAGAAGTACTAGTCTGAGCACAAGGTGAATCAAGTTTTAGATCCATTAGCAGAATTATGCAGAGAAACTTGCCTCTTTCCTACATGACTGAGCAAGCACTAAGAAACTCTTTCTCCCATCTCTCCCTTTGTAATAATAATAATAAAAAAAATTGAGTGGAAAACATGAGGAGTTGCTGTTAATAGCTCTCCACATGTAAATACGTGGTTGGCAGAACCTTTCTAAAATAACCTTAGGGCACAGAGCCAGACTTTCTGTGCAGCTTACGTATGTAGATTTTGTAACCATAAGTCAGTGTTAAAACATTAAAAACAGAATTTATATGTGTAATGGAAAGATTTAAAGTATGCTTGCTTTTCCTTCCTCTAGCCTGGGAATTTGAAAAAATAATGTTTTTCACTGAAAAAGAAAATAAAACAAGAGCTACCCTCCGTTTTGTTTTTAAGGTTCTGTTAAGCAGCAAAAATAGTGCTTAGGTAGTTACTTCTCCATATGTTGAATCGTATAGGAGGAAAAATATATCCAAAGTATCTTAGGAAAGAAACTACGTTAGTAATGAGGGATGTTGACATAATCGTGTCTTTCCCCATTGAGGTGTTGTTTTAACTCGCTTCATTGCTGGTTGCATGATCAAGAGTAAGCATGATGCAGAAACGGTCGGTGTTTAAAAGAAGTTGGTGTTAGCTCTCAGGTTATCTGAGAAATAAATCTAGATAGTGATCGAGGTTATACCCTGTGAAGTCAGTAGGTCCCCGCTCTTATGAAAGCAATTGTTTAGGCATGGTTATTTCCTGAATTTAGTGTCATATCTACAATAAATTGTTAAACCATGTACATTTTTATTAGAAAACTGGAATTGTACAAGAAATGAAGTACAGGCTATACATGCAGAATTTTTTTTGCTACTAAGAGGAAAACAAGAAATTAGTTTGATGAAATAAAAATATTAATATTTAATATCAGAATAATTTAATTGATATCACTTTGATTTCCACACCAAAGATCTTGGTTATAAATATCAAATTGGGAGTTGTGTTCCTAGTCACTTCTGAGGTGATAATTCAGCTCACGGTGTACGTGGGAAGCTCTGCTGCATTTGCAGAGGCGGTAGATTTCTAGTGAGACATTAAAATGTGGTCCCTCCTGCCCAGCTCTGTCGTGGGCTGAGGAAGACTGGAATCGAGTTCTTCTGGAAGAAAGAAGTGGGAATTCTCTCTCAGTAAGTCCAAGTGTGTTTGTCAGGGTAGAGCTGTAGTGGCAGCTACATAATGGCTATTGCATACATAGAGTAACTCTGCTTACCGTGCTGAAACCAGCATTGATGCTGTTTGTTTTGCACAAGATAAATAACCTTTCCATGAAGGTGAAAAGATCCTGTGGTAGTGTTGCTTTTCATGAACACAGAAATCAACAAACTAAACTGCTGGAAAAGAGGAATTCCCGCTCATTTTTAGTTTGTGTTGACTCAACTTTGTTAGCAACACTGCTTTCCCTGGGGTCTGTTTTCTTTCATCTAGTTCTTGAGGCTTTCTCAAGAACTAATGGTTTATTTCCTCTCTGGCAGCTAAACCGTGTAGCTTTCCCTTCAGTCTGAGCTGGGAGCAGAGGGTGAGGAGGATCTATCAGTGCGGTGTTTCTGGAGGTAAATAGCGGCAGAATAACAGGGGCCTCATTTCCTAGGCTTGTTCTGACCTTCTTTTGTCAGTCGGTGATGTGGTTGGCAGGCTTTTCAGCCTGAGACCCAAAACCTCTGCTTTCCGCTACATCCTTTCGCATCTCTGTTTCAGCGACATCAGCTGTACTGTTGTATCTCTGTACTCAAGCTCTCCTCTTCTTGTGCAGTATATGAAAGAGACCGAATTTCTTGTTTTTCTTGGCATTCCATGGCAATTTGGTGTTCTTCCAAATATGGAGAGAACCCCCCCACCAAAAAAAAGCCAACTCTAGCAAGTAGTTTTAAAAAATACCTAGGATACTTGTCTTTTAGTCATCTAGATCATGAAAAATATTCTGAAATACCTATCCCCACTCTCATCTGACATATAACTTCCCAGTCTTACTGTAGTCCTTGGCACAGGTGTCTCGGAGGAGTAATTGCTCTAAACTGCTTGTTGTCAGCAGAAGACTGTATAATGTAATTTAAATAGATGCTTTATTTTATTCCGTCGCATTTTTGTAGCTGTGTATTGTTCTTATCTGTATGTACCTGTGTTTATTTATAAATTATCTTTTAAGGAGGCTAAATTACTCTCCCTAGCAGGAGCCAAGTCGTCATAAGCGTGGTGACATGCAGTGTGCGTCAGGCTTGTGTAGAGCTTTTCTCAACGGAATTTTTGACATTACTCAGGAATTCCTTCTTGGTTTTTTTCTGTTTTATTATTATTTTCAGCATTCTCAGTCTATATACTGTCCTGAGATTAGCTTGTTCTTACAAGAAAAAATAGTGTGCTGTTTACAGGGAGACAGTTTATAAGCATTCCAGCAATGTAAGAGACCCTTAAAGTAGGCATACATTCAATTCTGCTCATTTTAAGCCCTTTTTAGATGCCAGATTGGAATAAAGTTTTATTTTAAGGGGGAATTTCCAAGGATATAACAAGTCTATACATAAGCTAGGCTAAATTAAGATCTTTGTCCAGATAAAGGATTCACCCTGAGCTAATTTCCGTCTGTAGATGAAGTAATTCACACGAAACAATGACCTATGCAATCTGTGAGTAGGACCAACTTCAGGACTCTTGCTCCACTGTTCCAGCCAGGGAAGTTCCAAGGGATTACAAGCTTCGAAAAAGCTCTGACATGCTTTGCTGCCCCTCACCTGGTGTGCACATCAGCACCAAAATCTAGCCCTCAACTTTTAAAACTTAAAAAGAATGTAATTCACAACGGTAACAACACAAAGTAACATAGAAGTCAGTACCTTGTGTGAGATGTGTGTGAGAGCCACATGGGGTTAATGGCGTTCTAGATCAATGCTGCGTCTTGAATTTTGCACCTGATTCAGCTAGAGTTTCATGTAAGAAGGGGTTTACTTGTTTATTGATGAAAAGAATCTGTCAAGGAGTTAATAGAGGTACAGCTGGATAATAATACATATTATATTGTTTAACATCCATATTAAAAATCTAAATCAGGTAACTACCTGTTTCTTTGAGCGTCAAAGACGCAAATGTTATGTTGTTGTTACTGTAATCTGCTACTAAATACTTTAATGTGTTGGTGAAATCAAACTTAATTATCTGCTACGTTACATTTATAGACACAGATTTAATTTATTTTTAAGGTTTAATGAAGAAACTAGAAGAAGAAATAAATTTCAATTCATACATGGTTACTGAAAAATTACCTAGAGAGCTTGAAAGTAAGAAGAACTCAGCTTATTTCTTACAAAAGGTGGTTGCAGAGCCGGCTATGAGTCAATCTGATCTCAATGTACTTGAAATCAAGGTAAGCTGACCAAGGTCACGCTTAATTTGTGTTCCGTAGCATAGTCTAAGGTTCTTGTACACTGTAGTTTTCTTATCTCTACTTTATATCCTTGAGAAAATGTTTCATTCCCAAAGGAACATCTCTTCAGTTGTAAAAGAAAAGAAGATGTCTAAGAAGATTACTTAATGCAAACCCTCAGAGGAGTTTAAAAAAAACCAACACAAAACAAACAAAACACCCCAAACCAAACTGAACCCCAAACCCGATGCTATCCTTAAATGCTATTTAGAAAATTGTGTTAGCAATTTGCTATGGTATGAGCAGAGAAGTTGATTTAGCATTAAAGGTTTGATTTTTCTTCTCTTCAGTTTTCACTTGTTTTAAACTCTGACGTCAAGGGAGTTTGTACCAACATATAGAGAGTGTTTATGGAGTGGTGAACAACATCTCTGAGTGACATATCTTCAGCAATATTATCTCTTAATCCATGTGCAATAGCTGAGAACTCCTTAGTGTTTGGAATGTTTGGTTTGGTCTGTGTCATTTGTTTTAGTTGGTAAGACCAAAGGAAATTTGGGCATCAAATACTTCATTTACCTTTCCAGATTTTATCAGAAGTTAAAAGGAAATGGTGTTAGAATGAGCAAAAATCCTTATTTGTAATATATATCCAAAATGTGCAGAGGGATTTGTTGCCACAGAAGTACATTTATATATTTCACTCAATTAAGTTTTCATATTTGCATAATACTAACTGAAAGATTAAATATGTAATATTATGTTATAGAAGAATTTAGAGAAACGTTAATTATTAGTATTTCTGTTGATGATGATGAAAATGTACTACAGTGTTAGCTAGGGTAGGAAGACTAGTCCAACATACTACTAGGTACACTCTTCAGTCTAAATCTCTTTTTCTGTTATCAGTTGGTTTTTAATATTCCCAGGATCTCCAACTCTGGCTTTGCTGTGAAAGATAGATAATGAGGAAACAGAGTATTTGTAATAGATCAGAGAATGGTTTTACCATGAGGGCTGCCGTCTTGTGTCTTGAAGCAGCGAGAGGTTCAGCAGCCGCATCAACATCGTAGTAGCCTGTGCATTCCCACATAGAACATGCCAAAGTAATGTAATAAAGAAATACCCCCAGGTTTTTTGGATCAGAAGAGAATCAGCAGTCAAGTGTCACCAAGAATACATTCTACATTAAGGTTAGGACTACTTTTTGTAAACGTAAAATCAGTGACAGCCCAATGCTGTTTTGGATCCTGATTGTTATACTTTTAAGGATGACAGCATTATTAAATGGTAGATTAGGTCTGAAATATTAAACTAGCTCTGTGATTCAGCCTCTGCTTTCCTAGTTTATTTCTTCTAATCAAAGAATATTTGTGGTTGTAGTTATTTCTTTTAGGCATAGTTGAAGCCCTGTTTTGCACCTTTCTTCTCCAAGAGTATTGTTGGGTTTTTGGCAATATTTTAAAAAGCTTCAAGTTGGTTTTTTTTTTCCCCATGAGGCAACCTTTTAATTTGTTACATTTTGGAAGTATGTTCTTCTTAATAGATAATAAATACATGTCATATACTTGGCTGTTGCCACAGCACAGCCTTAGACACCATTTTTTTTTAAAGTCAGCCTTCTATTATCTCAGTGTCTTAAAAAGGAGCTGAATTGCACCAAGCATGCTACTATCATGCATTTTATTAGATAGAAACCCAGAATTTATTCACAGAGATGAATAAATGCTGTCTTCAAATTCAAGCCTGTTCTAGTTTTTGTAAAGGAATAGAATTTACAGGAGATTTTTTTTTTTCAGGTGTTGGAGTATTTTTAGTCCTGTTGAGCACTTTGCTTGAAATACTTAGCTTTCAAAGTACACGGATATTGCTCATAGAAATTTTAGACTAATGCCCAGCACTCTACCTGCGTTACATTTTGACTTCATTGGATTTCAGCACATATTTACACTGCTTGCTTATCAGCACTCATCTAGTTAGCAGAGAATTAAAGGAAGGTTGCTAGGGCTGTGGTTTCCATGGCTGATGAGAGTCCCAGTGTAGCATTAAGTCAGGACTGGAAAAGCTGCAATCAGTACACTGGTGTAGCTGTTTATGAGTTTCCAGATGCAGTAGGCTCTAAAGCTTCAGCTGGAATGAGGATCAACAATTTGAGACTATGGACAAACAGGTGCATTTTGTGGCAGTAGAAAGAAGGTACTGTAGAGCTGGAGTATGATGGTCTGTGGCTCTTCAAAGTATTGATGAAATTTGCTATCACTTAGACTTTATTTGCTCCCCTGTAAACTTCTGATAAATGGTTGAGTGAAAAGGAATTTTAGTTAATATTGATAAAATCACATTTTTCACATAGTATGTGACAACATCAGTCCTTTTTCTGTCCGTAACAATTCACACGCATTTTCTCTCCACATACACGAGTTTACTTCATTTTCAGGGCCAATGTCATGCTTCTGCCTTATCATAAAGGCACAGAACTGGAAATCCAAAAACATAGCCTCTTCCTGGCCAATACTTAATGACTCATTGAGTTTTTTGGGTTTGTTTCTCTGCTTTAAAAATGGAACTAGCTGGATTGTAAATCTGGTTTGCAAAGCATTTAATTCTTGGAGAAGACAAAGAAATAAAGCTCCATTTCCTTAGTTTTCTACTCTGTCTTGCAGATAAATGAAATAAATGCACAAATAAATCAGCTTATTGAGAAAAGAATGATGAAGTATGAGCCAATTGATAGTAAATTTTCCATGTATCGCCAACAGGTAAGAACAAAACATTTTTTAAGCAGTAGTAGAGCAATTTCAGTCACTGATTGTTGTACATACTGATTTTTTCTTTAATTTATTTAGCATAAATCAGTAGAAATACATAATAATGGAGGACAAAAAGAAAGTAAATAGCTGTTGAACATATGTGTGTTTAGGGCTGAGTCAAACAATGGCTTTCAGTCATGTTAGTGAGTTGGTATTGACTGCTGTCCTTAAGCTGTTAGGTGTTGCCCTTCAGCTGTATCACAGTAATTCTGGAAGGATCATTTTGGAGGAGCTATTTTGGTAAAGCTCCAGCTGTGGCCAGATTCTTAAAAGGCAGCATGTGGGCTGCCTGCTGCAGCCCAACCTGGATGCAAGGCTTGCTTTCAGTTATATCCATTGCTTGTGTTTGACCACATGCTATTTTTTCCTGTTGCATCTATTAAACAGATATTCTTTGATTTTTCATCCTGAGGCTATAAAATAGTCTTTCTAGAAAATAGGCTGTCTGGTCTAGTCTTAGTAAATTCACAAGTTATAAAAAGGATTTATGAACCCTGAGATTTTCAGAGCTTACGCGGAAATATAAGTGATTTCTTTTCCAGGCAACCTGTACCGCTGCTAATTTTATTACAGATTTTCATGATGATGCTTATGGTGACAGTTTAAAAAATAAGTGGCTTAAGTAAAATATATCAATGGGAGGAAAGAAATTGTGATAAAATGTATACTGCAGTTCAATCACATATGCGATATGAAACGCACCATTTTGTTTTGTAAGAGATGCTCTTCCCGAAAGAAAAGCTTGCTACATAATGTGCTGGTGCCAAAGACCAACTGCCTTGTGATATGATTATGTTCAATAGAGGAACCCCTCCAGGAGTTCAGGTTGCTGCTGTGAGTTGAAAGCATGTGGTGGTCTTTGCTTTGTTCTGCTGGGGACTGGCTTCTGTTTCACAAAATAGTCATCTATATTGTACCACAATTTGTCACTGCAGATATCTCATGAAGCAAAGAGCTGAGATACTACCCCAGCAGAATTCGGTTAGATATATTTTTAGAAATAAAGCTGGTCCTTTTAACCTAGACAGTGCTTCATGTTTTCTTAAGTTTTCCCTTTCATATGAAGAAACCAACCATGCCTCCAAATTCATGCGCATGCATCTAAATTAATGTGTTATTTTAAAATATTTTTAAATAGTATACTTTGGCAAGATAAAAATGCTTTTTTTTTTCCACCTGAACTAATGTATACTTATGTTCCCAAATCTGTTAGCTTCTGGTCAAATGTTAGGTACTCTTAAATATTCTGCCTTGTATAAATTATTATTTTTAAAACGCTTTATTTTCTAGACTAAAAAAAAAAAAATAATAATAATCTGTAATCTACACTATTTCTGTACTGTATTGCTTTATTCATCATCTTTAGCTATTTGCCAAGATTTAGTGGCTTGGTTCTGCTGTTAGTATAACATATTTCTGTAGGTTGGAGTAGGTTGCAGTTATAAAAATCTGTATTATGACATTTGTGAAATCTTGGATAACTTTCCAGTTAAGCCATGTTGGTGTATCTTACATATGCACAAAAAGGGACTAAGTGGAAGAAACGGAGCAGCTAAAATGCCTACCTTTTTCTTCAATGAAAATGAAAAAATGAGGTGAAGGAATGTGAATCTACAATGTAAAATCCATCAACATGAATCTGGGAAAAAGGGGTATGTTTGAAATCTCAGCCGTACTGAAGGAATTTGGGAGTCTGCAATCAACTTCAGTGAAGTTGGGGTTTAACCCACTGTATATAATGTGTAATTGATACTTTTTTCTTTGCAGTGCGACATGCTCACATTTCTTAATGAAAATCAGTTTCTGACAGTTACAATGTGATTTCAGTGGTGCAATGCCTGAAATTTAATGGATTACATTTTACTAATGATTAAACAAGGCAATTTTTACTTTACCTGTCCATATGTGTTTTTAATGATCACGCAGGCATCTATAATTTCCCGGAAAAAGGAAGCCAAGGCAGAAGAACTTCAGGCTGCTAAGGAAGAGATGTCCAGCACTGAAAGGCAGATGCTACAGAAGACCAGTCAGGCCCATGAGTTAGAAGGCTCTGAAGTTCTGAAAGGGGATGAGGTATGCAATATAACAGTGGATATAAGGAAGAGGAAATTTGTAAGAGGTGGATCAATTTTTGTTAACTTGCAATTTGCTTTTAACTTTACATTGCAATAAATGCTTCTACAGTATCTTATCCATTTTTATAGTATGTTGTCAAACTACACGTCCTCAGCATTGCAACAGATTGGCCTCTGTTTTTTAATGCACATTTTTTGTCATCAAATTCCAAAATTAACATATTTGAAGACTTTTTTTTGTTTAGTGTGCAGATAGTACAATGCTGTCCAGTGCTTTCAAATGCTTTCCAATATAGATACTGCATCAGTGCTTGATTTGTATCACAGAATCATAGAATGGTTTGGGTTGGAAGGGACCTTAAAGGTCATCTAGTCCCACCCCCCTGCCCCGGGCAGGGACACCTGGCCTTGAACACCTCCAGGGATGGGGCAGACACAGCTTCCCTGGGCAACCTGGGCCAGGGGCTTACCACCCTCACAGGAAAGAATTACTTCCTAAATCTAAATCTAATCTCAGTTTAAAACCGTTCCCCCTCATCCTATCACTACACTCCCTGATAAACCTCCCCATCTTTCCTGTAGCCCCCCTATCAGTACTGGAAGGCTGCTCTAAGGTCTCCCCGGAGCCTTCTCTTCTCCAGGGTATTTGTAGCTATTTTCAAATTATAAATTTCAGTTATTCACATTGTACCTAATAGATTGCAAAGTATATGAGGACTTAATGTTGGGCTGTCTTAACATTCCAGACTCTGAGTCAAAATAATGTCAATATCATCACAATGGTATGATGGTAAATAACTATAAAAGTCAACAAGACTAATGAAGGGATTCAGTGTTCAAGTGATAAGTCATGCAGATTAATTTTGTTATTTGACGTATAATAAAAACCTGCGTTACTATCTGTTCTGTATATGATAGGTGATCATAAAGCATAATACCAGCAATTATCAGAAATGCAGTTGGTCCTGTTGTATTTATTACCCACAAGGGTTTTTACTTGATAAGAATTTTCCTGGACCCTCCTGAAGTTCACCTGCAATACAAGCTTTGACTAGCACAATCACCGTAGCTCAGGCAAAGTTATATTTGAAGCTGTACTTATCAAAGCAGCATTTTCTTCTTCGAAAGTTTGCAAAGAATAAGGCTGCTGCAGCTGGGTGGTGTTTTGTTAGCAAAATGAATTGACTCTTCTTAACACAATAATTTTTCTCAGTTTGGAAGAAGCCTGCTAAGTGTACTTACAGGTAGAATCACTAAAGCAAAGAGTATTTTAGCTGCATCATTCTCCAACTTAATATATCTTTTCATTCCCTCATGTATTGTCTTCATTTGCACTGCCATCATTTATCGAGAGTAACAGTCTCTGCTTTCTTTGTCTGTTTCTGTGCTTTTTGTACATACTGCTCAATACAGGGAACGCCCTTTGTAGAAGGAACTCCCTTCCTGATCCCATAGGACATGCCTGCTCCACAAAAACCATTTTTCTTTTAAAGGAGTCTTAAAGAGTAAAGCAAGCATGGAAACGTGTATGTGTACACTCATGCATAAAGGCTTCCTGTGTAATATGGGATCCATGCTTATTTCACTTGTGCCTTCTTGCCTTTCTCCTCTTCTGTAAATCAAGATGAAAACTACAGGTGGAAGCAGTGGCACAGAGACTTTGAAAAATTAAGATGTTTATTTCTCTTACCATGACATACTATACACGTTCCATAGGTGTTCCATAGGTAGCAATAATAAGAAGACTGCTGCATTAGATGTCTCTCCACTACAAGGTTTTCAACCCCAGTGGGCATGTTGCTAGAGTCCTTGACAACTTTTACGGTAAAAATAAAAACAGAAAGCAGACAATCTGTGTTTCATGACATGTGATGGGAAAGAAATATTTAATTAATCAACAAGAATGCATTACCAAGACAGCAACATATGTTTTACATTATCTGCAAGTGCACTGTAAGGTAAGAAATAATTCATGTTGTCCCTGTTCTTGAGGGGGACAACATACTCACATCCATAGAAATTCAAGGAGAACAGGGTAGGAGGGAAACCTTGTAAGGAGGAACCTCGTAAGAGGCTTAATAATGAAAAATTCAAGTTAATTGTCTGACAAAAGGAAGAGGCTCAAGACAGAAAAAATATAAGACCTGTTTTGATCATAACCTGCATTCCTTTTGTTCAAACATGTTCTGCTTTCGACTTTTTAAATCTTTTCAAGTCTTCATTTTGAGGAGTGAAGAATAAATCACTGAGCACTTTGGACAAAACCATCAGCTTAAAATAAGAAGTGTTTGTCTTTTCATAAGAAGCATTTCGTGTCTTGTAAAATACTTTCTGCATGTTGGCCCAGGGAAGCCGGTATTGTATAATCTGTGTCCTGTTCTTGTTTATTACTTCATGAGATATACTGCAGTGGTACTCACGGGCACCAGTGTAAAGCAGTAAAAAGTGTTTCCTGTGGCTAAAAACTAGGAAGGGATTTGAATTCTTGATGATTTTGATCTCTGCTTTTTCAAAGGTTGCAGATTCCTCATCTGGAAAATGGAGATAGTGATATTTAATTCTTTTGTAAATGTCTGCTGCCAAAAATGTCGCATAGGACACTGGTGTTATAGTCTTCGTATCTCCTTAGAGTACATTGCAAACACATATTACAGAAACAGTCCTGCCTCAGAGTCTAGGTGGTGAGAAAACAGGACTGGGAGATGAGACAAGTAAGTTGGCAGCGAAGAGGTGATGAAGCAAAAGTGAAGTGAACAGGTTATCTTTCATCAGTAACAGTCTCGGTTCATCACTCACCAGACAACCTTTTGCTATGTATTTGTTTCTGATATGTTATGCTTTTAAATTTGTATTTTCTGGTTCAGTGCTCCGTTACTCCAGCTTTGAGCCAATACCAAAGGAAATCTTGATTAATGTAGTGGTGAGTCACTGTTGCAATACACATCATAAGTGGGGACAGAAAGAGGTTGTACATTCAACCTTCACTTTGCACTCTGACAACCAAGAGCTTCCTTGTGCTTTCTTGTTGCAGTCACACACGTTTTACGTTTAGTTCCTCCATTTTCAAAAAAGGAAGAAAGAGGGGATTTTAACAAATAGTTTTGCTGTCTTAAGTTTAAAACAGGCTTTTAATCCTGCCACGTTTAACCTATCTAAATGCTACAGTTAAATCAAAGAATTTTTTTTCTCCCATGCCCAGTATTTCTCATCTTCTCTGTCTCGCTTTGCGGTATCCTCTTGTGTCATGGCACTCACAAGACTTGGCAATCGAAGAATCGGTGCCTTTCTAGCTTGTACTCCCGTACCAGTATTTGGATCTTCAGTTAAGGTCTTCTTAGCACTTCATTCACCAAAAGGTCAATCCTGGCTTATGTTTTTAGGTGCTGGTGTTTTGCTTTCTTCTCTAATCATGAAAAGGAATGTTACAGCATTCCAGTTGGTTGGAGAGGTTGTACAGCTGGATACAGCTTAGAAGAAACAGCAAGGAATAATCAATTCATTTACATCAAGCACAAAAAGGTAGGAATAAATCGTCTGCTCCACAGATTATGAAATCTTTTTAAGTACTTCAAACAAAGTACAATGAGCATGGGGCAAAGTTGGCAGGCTCCTAGCTGCAGCTGTCAGATCCTGAAAATTAGGGAATCAAATGTTGACACTTAGAAGGCTAGATGGTTCAATTACAAGTGATCCTAGGTAAAGCTGTGATATTTTTAGCTCTTTACACAACACATTGTACTTTCCAGAGTTCAGCATAGGGCCCCAAGAACCTCGACTTTCCCAAGGTATCAGAATAGAATAGTATCATAGCTGGGCTTAGCTACAGTAGTTGCAATGAATATGTTTTTGAGAACACGGAGTAGAAAGTCCTGTCCATTTGTTAACAGCTATGTGAGGTTTGCATATTCATTTACATAAGGAGTTTAATTTTTTTTTGTACAAATGCTCATTCATGCCTTCCTGCCCCCTGGTAGAACAATATAAAAAATGTTTCAGTTTGCAAACAGAGAAAACAGTCAGTCTTGGACCATAGATCTTGTCACTTTTCCTCTAAAACTCTTGGGTCCATCTGAATCCACCAGAAAGTTATGTAGTTCCAAACTAGGTGGATGGATTTTTAAGAGAGTAGCTATAAAGGAGCTCGCAACTTGAACATTAAATGGTTTAAGCCAAGACCCAGGATATTATCCTATCAGTTTGTTATCTTTCTCTCAACTTTTTGCTAAGGTTCTAGGTACAGTTATATTCCTGTCTGTCAAAGGCTCCTTACACGTGAAAATAGGAGAGTAGCTGGTAGTCAAGTTGTGAGAACAGAAGTGGCAAATCTGTAGGATTCTTACAGAAGCCAGAAGCTTTTTGCTGTAAGAAGTTAACCATCGTCAAAGCCAAATGTATGCAGTGATTCAGACAAATCTGAGCTGAACTGAATGCTCTTTCAGCACCCACTGGCATGAATAAATCATCAATTTTATTGATCTGTGCATTTTCAGTGCTAACTGAAAATGGTTTTTCATTATAAATATTCTGATTGATCCAAATTATTAGTAATGGCTACTTTAATCCTTCTTTCCTGACCAGCAGCAAGCACTCCTAGAAGAGATATCCTACTTAATGCTAATGAAGAATTTTCCTGATTGATCTGTCCAACGAGCAGGCTGTAGGACAGTTTCATTTTAATAGATTGAAGTAATACTGCTCATATCTTATAGAAGTTTGTCCTATGTATGAGTTATTAACTATATCCAACAGGGGCTGTACTAGCTTAAATTTAGAGCCTCTTAGGAAAAAGTACTGAAAATCTGTCATGATCGGGATCTTTTCCTAACTGAATTTTAATACTTTGGACAGTCTGTATCCCGTTAATTGGTCTAGTTAGAAAATTGAAACATCTGTTCCTCGATTCTTAATGAAAATAGAGATAGTCAGCTAAGATTTTCTGTAATTATTGTGCTTATGCAAATAATTTTATTAACAAAACTTTATTCTATGCATTTCAGAAATCTTTTTTTTATAATCAATACCTTATTTTCTGTAATACTTTCATATGAAGAATATTTTGATTACTATAACACAATCCAATTGATACAGTAATCCAGAAAATACTGTTTTTAAAGATTTGACTCGAAAGTGAGGGATTAATCTGGGATTTGTTCTTTTCTGAAAACAAGCTTATCCATCTTCTCCTTTAGTGATAATCTTGGAATAAGAACCTTGTGAAAATTTCACATGGGGCAAATGTTAGTTTTAAGGAGACGAAATGATGGGCTTATAGGGAAAGCATAAGACGAAGCATTAGAGGCGCTGGGCTTTGATCCCAGTTCAGCAATGCACTGAAGCATGTGGTCAACGTGCTTATGTTCTTTCCTGGAGGGGGGTAACCTGCAAGACACCGTATGGTCCTGGAGAAGCCATTTTAATAGCCGTGATTCGATTTTGTCATATTATAATTGTCGCAATACTTAATTACTTCACAAAAGTGGGGTAAAACTTAATCTGGTGGTAGCAATCTCTTTCAGACTGTAATGAGTGGAGAAGCATAAAGGACTGGCGTTTCTGGATTCTTTCAATAAAACTGGAACATAATACAAGGAATCTGCCCAGGGATGCGAGATACCTGCATGCTGCGGGACATTATATGACAGATCAAAGTCCTGTTTTCATTCACTCGATTTCATAATCTAGATTCCACGCTTGTTATATTACAGTTGCCCATAAAAATAGCCAAGTGAAAAAAAAGAATCTTCCTTTGCTTTCATTTGGATAGTTTTTCTATCTCAGGGGGCTCTGGCTCAGCTAGCGAGCATGGGTCTCCAGGCTTGTTTACTTTAACTGCTAACTCAGTGCCAGCATTTGGTTCTTGTCCAGTCATTTAATCTTTGAAGCTTAAATAACTATTTGTGTTAAGTTGCTTGAGAAAGAAAAGCTTACTAGTGGACGTGGCCTTGAATGGTACATCACTGCGGGCACCGACAGCTCCATGGGAATTCTGTAGGTTGAGCCTGCTGAGTTTCTACGCAGGGAGCAGTTGACCTGTCTATGGGAAAATGCTGCTGCTGCTCAGAACTGGATTCCTTTTGGTTGGCTAACTTTAAAGTGATATGGTTAGACAGTGTTATTCTTTTGTGAACTATTTAAATTATTTAAAAGACCTTTTACCGCAGTAAAACACAATGTTTTACAGCATTTTAAGGGCTTGATTTTTTTGTCTCCGTATGGATGGGAGCACAAGATGTATAAAGCTTCAGAAGTAATGCTTACACAAATGAAAGCACTGGTATTTTGCAAGAAGCTTATTTAGAATTTTTAGAAACCTATGGAACGATTCTCAGCTTTTAGGCTGAAGAAACCTAATTTGGCTATAAGATCCCTACAAGCTGCTGATTTTAGTGCAGTCAAGTCTAGTAACTCCAGCCCTGAATTTGGCCCTGGATCTAAAGAAGTTAGTGAGATTTTGGGGAGTTAATCTCTGCTGCATTTTGGGTAGACAAAGTCTTTTGAAAATTCTGCCAAATATTGATTGATTTTCTACAGATATTATCATTTTGCGAGCCTTGTTTATATCTTGTTTTACCTTGGTTGCTGCAATGAAAGCTATGTGAAAGGTTAAGTTTGCTTTTAAAAAGACAGAGGTTGCAATGAAAGGTAGACATCCATCTCCCCAAATGAATAGGTTTTGCTTGTCAATGTGAGCAACTTGTAGTTCCTTTGGATTGAATTTTTGTTATATAGTTCTAACTTAATCAACTAATCATAGAACATCGGTGGAATCAGTTCTTTAATCAACAAGATTCTTTGACTTCCATTGTAAAATACATTATGCTATGAATATTGAAAATGCAAATACCCTACCTCCCACTTGAGCTATTTTCAAGACCTTAAAAGTAGCTATAGAAGAGAAGAGAATAATAGTTTGCTTTTCATTCTGGGATAAACTGACAGAAAATCGTTCAGATTTGATAGCTGTATGTGGTCACATATTAAGTAAATGTAATCCTTTACATCATTCTTTACTATATTCCACTGGACAAATGAAATATCTCAGGAACTACTCAATCAAGTCAGACGACTGTGCTTCCCTTAAATTTTCCTCAGTTAGTTGGAGAGATTGTATCTATGCTTTTATAATCTCTTGAAAATCACAGAAAACTTGGTATTGTCTAAGGAATTTAAAAAAAAAGTCTATTGTATTAACTAAGAGGATATACTTGTATTTGCTATGAAAAAGAATTAATTCTGGTAATGCTATATTAAGTGTGCCAATAATACAACAAAGACAGTATGACAGTACCAGAACTTCCTCTGTCGTGCGGCGCGGTGGTTTAGGTGACCTTGTCTCTCCTTGTCCTAGGTAGCATGCACAATGTAAAATGGTATTCCAAAGCCACACATAGTCCAATCTGCATAGAGCACATTGAGTAATTTGTGGGTTTGTTCTTTCACCAAAAACGTTTATAGCTTTTGGCTTTAAAAATAGTTCTGGAGCATAGCAAGAGAGAAGCAGCTTTGGCCTAGATATTGCACAGGATGGCAGATGAACAGGGTTGATTTCATTTTGGGCATTTTGCCCAGGACACTTTTTATAGAACATACAGTTACTCTGGGGGTTCTTAGGCTGTGGTCACATTGTTTTTTTGGATTTATTCTTTAGAAGGAGAGGCATAATTTTGCAAAAAGAAAAATTAATGTAAATTTCAAAGTCTTAAGTTCTTCTGTGTTTGAGTTTGAAGTTTGTATCAGTGGTAGCAGGACTCCTGTTTTGTCCTTGGGGCTGCCTGTTTTATGCTCACTCTGCACACGCTGAACCCCTCCTCATCAAGTAACATTCTGAAGCCTGTTCTTACATCATTTACTTTAATAAATTTTATTTGCTTTCCATCTCTGGATCTGAATGTATTTTTGAGCTGTGACTGGCATTCGCCTCACCGCTCTCACATAAAATACAAGAATAAGAGCTGAGCCTGTTTGACAGATGGAAAACATTAAGGCAAAGAAAAACATTACATGTTTGTTTCAACACCTGATATTTCATATGTTACAAATTGAGCACACACAGATTCAGATGTAAATTAGAGATCTGTAAGGATATGTATTATTTTGCTTTGTCTTTAATAAAAATATAAATTCTCCATTACTTTAGATTCTGAGTGAAATATATATTGCATTTCTCTGCTTCTATGCAAGGACTTGGCTTTTATTTTCCTGTTTTAAAAACTTAGCCAATGATATCATTTAGGTCTGTAAGAGTCAAGGGAAGAGAACAACAAATTTTAACTATTGAGAAGAAGCATTTTAAAAAACGATAGTCTTTTCCCATGCCCTCTTCCAATTTTTCTGCACTTTCTTAGCATGTTTCTGTGTCTGCAGAACTATTTGGGGCTACACACTGCTGATCTGGTGCCCTGTTAGGAGGGCAAACTACTATTATGTTAACTTTTTTATTATCCATGATCCTCGCAGCATTTTGCAAAGAGTAATTACTTTTCCAACTGTCAAATGGTGGTGACCAGAACCAAATGATCTCACACATCACAAATGAGTGAGCTGGGGCAGAAAGCAATAGAGCTGGTTTTCTTGATCTCACCCAGTGAACAAATGCAGAGCTGAAAGTAAATAGACCCTGGGAATCCTGAATTCCAGTCCTCTGTTCTAAACACTTAATCTTCAATACGCAGTCCAAACAGGATAATTACATTTTATATAGCAACAGTTTGTGATAAGGCTCTTTTTTGCTTTAAGTGAAATGATATTTCTGTTCTCTCTCATTCCAGTTTAAACACTATGTTAATAAGCTCCGGAGCAAGAACACATTTTATAAAAAGAAGCGACTGGAAATAGCAGAAATTACAGCTGAGTATGGTATCCTCCAGAGGACAGAAGAACTTCTAAAACAGCGCCACGAGGCTATTCAGCAGCAGTTGGTAATACAAGCGTTTACTGCTCCCACGGTCCATCACCCTTCCTTCCCTGATAACAGCTATATAAGAAGATGGATGTTGTTTTGTTAGATTCTAATGTATATTATCCTCAGCTCTCCTGCTGTCATTAGTAAAAGAGTCATTAGGGTATAAAATTTATTTTTGTCAGTGACTATGCTAAGCTGCTGTACTTTATGTTCGGCAACTGTTTCTTACAGGCAGTCATGACTGTTCTGCAATTTCTTTTTAGACTGAGGGGCTTGACCCTGCTTTTTAAAGTCAATGGTAAATCTTCACTAACTCCAGTTAGAGCGAGGCTGGGTTCTTAAATTAGGTTCTGGTATCCACATACATAGTAAGGGCTTTGAGAATTATCAACAGCAAGTAGGCTTCAAGTTACTGCTGCAAAATGTATAGGAAAAGTATTTAAAAAAAGAGCAGGCAGGAAGGAAACATTCTAACCCCAGAATATTTAGAAGAAAATGTGTTTCACAGTAAGTGAAAAATTTGAAAGTGGATGAATGCTTTTTCTAAGCCAGAACAGCAGGAGAAGGATTTCTGCTAAGCATAACTAAGCATTCAAGGAATATGCACGCATCCCCAATGCAAAGAGATTCCCTTTTTAGTTCACAAAAATCTACTGCTGTATTTTCTTGCAATACCAGTATTCTTGTTATCAAAATATTTTGGGTGTATTTACTTTATATGTGGTTTTTTTATATGTACATATTTTGCATTTTTAAAGATGAAAGTATTTGCCTTATTAAAAGAAAATTGAAAGTGTGAAAATACATGGGATGGACTTTGGAAAGATATTCACATAGCTGCAGTGGATGATGTCATGCTCTTTCGAGAGGGCATTCATTGTTTAATTAAAAATAAACCCAGAACTGCTACCTGGGTAGAAAGAAGCACCTGAGCAGTAGGATCAGAGCTTTTTCTCGTGATTGCTGCTCAGCTGGAAGGCAGGTGGATGTGGCTTTTCACAGCAGGATAACTAACAGACACTACTTATCTCATGGGAAAACAGCCGGGACAAAGCACTAGAAGTTCTTCTGTGAAGTGGCTACACGTGGTCAACAGTATATTCTCGTTCAAGTCTGACCTTTTCTAAACTACCGTGTAGTAAAATTACAGAGCTTTGACTTCATAAAGTTCTTACCGCTAGAACTAGGCGCGCTTTTTCCTCACAGAATCAAATATACTTTTTCTAGCCCTGGGCGTAACGCCCTGTCAAACTACATGCTGCTATTAAAGTCTACAAAATGCTCCCATCATGGTGGCAGTTGCTGTCAGTAGAGACAAATCTTTTCTTAAATATATGGTTGTAAAAGGTTTTTGAGGATAACGGACTTGGAGTTCATGCATATATGGCACTTTTAAGAATGAATGTTTTGCTTTTTAGCAAATTGTGGATGCTTTAATCAACTCTGAGCTTTCAGATTACAGAAATTACCCTCCTTACATACCTAATGAGCAAGCATTGCTAAAGACCATGACATCAACATATAATTAAATGTAATGTTTATGTAATGTAATGTTAGAATTCGGTAAGATGGTATTAGTATTACTATAACGAATACAATACTTACTTGGTTTTCCTTGACAGTTGTTTAAAAAATAATTAGCTACATCTTCAGATTAAGCACCTGGATTTTACATATTGAACTTCTTCAGAGCCTGACCTAAAGCCCACTGTACTTTGCGGAAACTTTTGGTTAATTTTATTGGGCAGTAGATGACCAAATAGTGTATTTACAGAAAGTTGTTATTATGGTACTGTACAGGCACTAGATAAAAAGTTCGTTGTTCTGGTAGCTAGATTATTAGTCACCATTAAAATAAATTTATTTCAGTACTTACCTTTTCTGCTTTCTTACAATATTTTGGCACAATGAAGGAATTTGCTATGTTACTCAATTAATGGACTGATATTTGGCGTTTATTTTTTGTGTCTGCAGCAAGCTATTGAAGACAAGAAAGGTATTTCTGGATATAGTTACACCCAGGAGGAGCTGGAAAGAGTATCTGCAGTAAAGAGTGAAATGGATGAAATGAAAGGCCGAACACTAGATAACATGTCTGAAATGGTGATTTTTGTCTTAAGCTATTGTATTTCCTCAATTTGAGTATCTAGTTCCTCAGCCTATAAAACAATGTTTAATATTTTTGTTTGGGTTTTTAATTTTCTTTTAATCTATCTTCATATATATGTATATATATATATAATTTTAAAAAAGTATATATCTGCAAAGGTAATCTTGAAAAAGTTTACTAAAATGTGCGTTTCTTTTAATGTATGAAGAAGAAATTTAGTATTATTAAAAAAAATCCTACAAATAAGTCCTACTTTCCTGTCCTTCAGAAACATTAGGGATATCAAGTCTTGTCATCATCAATTTTTTACTTTTTTGTGATTTCAGAAGTGGTTTCATATTTGTTCTTGCACATTATTTGAAAGAGACGAACGGTTTGAATCTTTAACAGAATCTTTTTCTAAAATGTTTGTAAATCACTGGAGTTAAGCATTTTTTAAAAAAATACTTAATATGCCTAAAGACCTTGTGTTTTTCTTTATAGCCTGATTTTCAATTGCCCTTAAATCTCTCGTGTTTTGATTTAACTTTACACGTAGCCAAAGAAGCAAGAAGGAGCTTGAATTTCTAATTTGAAAATATGATAAAAGAGCAAAAAGCAAAATAGTGTTTTTTGAAATCATTAGGGCACTTTAAAATAAAGTGGTATAATTAAGACAGAGTGACTCTCAAATAGAAAGCTGGATCGAATTTGAATTTTCAGTATAAATATTTTGAAGAGACTTTCTTTTAGCATTTTCAAACTTCATTTAACCTATGCAGGTTTGTTTGGTTTTTGTTTTCTTAAGGATTTCTTTCTTTCTCTTGGTCCACCTCTATGCAACTCCTTCATTTTCCCCTACTCCTTAAGCTCTTTAGGTGCCTGGCACACAGGCTGTCTTCTGGACTGACTTCTCTATGATGTTCTGACTTGAAAAAACAGGAGCAGAATTTGTCTTATTTGTGGTAGTGACCCCACTGCAAGGTGGGCTCTTTCCCTTGTTAATTAGGTGTGAACTTATATAGCTCAGGCTTCGTTGCACATTTTTTTCTCTCCATATTTTGGGTTTCTTCTCTTTCTCTTCACAGTCCTAATTATATAAATGCAGTATTAGTATCATAGTGTTAATATGTAGTATTTTGTCCCTCTATTAGGTAAAAAAACTGAACACTATGGTGGCAGAGAAGAAGGCAAGCCTAGCTCCTGTTATCAAAGAACTGAGACAGCTGCGTCAAAAATGCCAGGTTAGTAGAAACACTTCTCTTGTTCTATGTGAATAAAGTCAGAATCACAAATAAGTCTAATTTACAGCTCTCTGTAGTGCTGTATGAGGACATAACTCTTAAGGAAAGCTGGAAAGAGCAGAATGGGTCAACAATGATTTGCAACAGGCGACATGTAAAAGACTGGAATTCATAAAAGCTGACAGTATACGCACAAAATCAGGCTGAAAATGATGTCCTTTATAGCAAAATTACTACACCAGTTCAAAATCATAGGAAAATCAGTTTTCAAATTGGTTTCAGAGCCTTTTCTGCATCTCGGCACTAATGATCTCAACTAACGCTCTCCTTTTTAAATGGATTGCAAATAATGTCTCACCCAAATAGTTGAATATATTGATCTAAGTCCTATATTAGTCTGTAGCAATGACAGATTTATCCATTTGTTTTCAGAATTTTATAGAGAGTTGAAAAAATGTCATTCAGGTCCACAGCTGCTATAAGCTGGCTCATTGCCATAGAAGTAAATAGAGCTATCCATTTATCTATCAACCGAATTTCCAGAAAACTTACTTTTAATGGTTCTATTAAAAGTGTTGGCAAATGAAATCCAGCTAAGGCGTTTGTTGCTTACAACTACAATGCTGGCTCTTCATAGGTAGCAAGTATATTAATCCTTTCTTAATCTCTATTTTTATAATTGTTTTTCCTTTCTTCTTGCAAACACTGCCCTATTAACCTACCGCATTAAAGCTGTGGATGTGGCTGTAAAGAGGAAATTTGCATGCCATGTTGTGGTGCATAGAGCTGATCCTGCAGTATGCGAGTGGAGGCTAGTGGCTTCCCCGTGTGTAATAATACCCGTGCGCCCGCTCGGTTTATGTAAGTGTCTGTGAGTGTGCCAATAGCTGAGGTTGATGTGTGAGACCGACAAGAACACCGTCTGCCTGAATGTCACATGTCAGTCAATTGAAGATTTCATTTATGTACCCTTTTGCCCTCTTCACATAAGGAATTAACTCAAGAATGTGATGAAAAAAAAATCCAATACGACAGTTGTGCAGCGGGGTTAGAGAGCAATCGCTCTACACTGGAACAGGTAAGACGGTGATTTGTTCGTGCATATTAATAAAAGCTGTGCAACATGTTATTCACTAAGGTACAATATTTTCCCTACCTTCCCGCTGGATGTGGAAAGTACAAATCCACTTCGGGTGAAAATGAGTCAATGGTGAACCACAACTATGCAAATCATGCCTGAAGCTGCTGTGGGCGAGCTACGGTCGCACACATCTCCTGTTCTGAAAAGCAACAAATGAACTCAGTGGTACATAGTCCCTCCACCAACGTCCAGCTTCAATTAGCAAGGATATCGTAAAAGAAGATGCATCTGCCAGAAATCCTGCTGACCTACATAGAATCTGTTAGGAAATAATTTGACCATAAAATAAGGATTACTTTATCAAGACAAATCTTTATATGTGTTTACTAAATTCATTAAATTAGCAACCAATCCAATGGATAATTAATACACTGGGATTCATGGCAAGGATACTTCGTTAAATGTGACCATCTTGTATTCTTGCATACAACAGTTTTTTAAAAATGCAACCATGTAGGTATAGCTAAGAGTTTGTGTGTACGCATTACTTGAACTACAGCACTTTTACAAAGGGAAGTACTTAAACCAGTGCAATCCGTTAAGGTGTGGACAGTATTAATATGTTTATATGAATCTGCTTTATCTCACTAGATCACCGTCTGTGAATTTTGTCTGGACTTGATTTTTCAAGGCCTTGCCCGTATAAGGAATATATTTCAAAATAAAAAAGGCATACACTTAAAGTGTGGGTGGATATATAGATAATTCTTTTCCTGCACTAAAAGTACATTTGTATGGCTTAATCCAAGCAAAATAAAAGAATGCACAGATGAACCTACTATGACAGCGGACCTTCCATAAGAACTATTTTACAATAGCAATGAAGGCTTTTTTCATGGCAGACAAATCTTAGTCATTTTCTAACACGTGATGACAATCACATCCACAGATTAAGCTGGACATGACTGTCAGCAAACTCTTGCAGCTGAACAGTAGAATTCAGTTTTCCAGCTTATGGTCTGAAAATCACATGGTGACAGAGCTTTGGAGTTGACAACTGCTGTGTGACAGAGTACATGAATTCCATTTGGATTATTAGGTTTTTTTGGTACGGACCATTTAGAGGTGGGACTAACCCACTATCTCCATACTCCTCAATATAATTATTGATTGCTAATTAACATACTATTAACATGTCTGTAGCTTCTAACATACATTTTGCAGATGTGTGCCAGGGAATGCTTCTTCACAACTGTATTTAGCACTTAAGATGTGCTTAGGAACAAGAGTCTTGGCAGCAGTTGTGAAGTGTCTGTTAGAAGTCAGTCATATTAATAAACACCTATTAACAATCATTTAGCATCTCTAACTGTGACTGAAAATGCAAATCTAAAAAAAATCCATTGTCTTTCACTTTATATTTTGGACTTTACAGAAGTCTTTTTTATAAACATTTAAGAAATTATCAATTCAGTATTATGCCCGTTTCTATTACGGACTCTCATGGTTTATACAGCAACACGGGGCATCTCCCGTGGGCTTCCAGTTACGATGTCCTTTGAAATCTTATTCTTGCACTACAGGAAGTGAAAGGACTTCTTGAGGAGTGTGTTCAGGAAGAAAGCAACTACCGTTATATTAACTGCATGAAAAGGGTAAGATCACAAGAGGCACCAAATTGTTCATCGTGAAATGAAATAGGAATTATAATTTATTATTTTCTAATTATGTATTTCTTTACAGAATCTAGAAATACAGCTGCAGCGTGCTAAAGAAGAAATGAAGGCGTACGTCTCCCCAGACCCACAGGAGAGACGAAAGGCAATTCGGTAAGTATATTAATATATTTCCTTTGTGTTAACTTGAGGATATTCATAAACTGAGGTTGAAGTTAGGAATTTTCTCACTGGCATTTGAACTGGAGGAGTTTACCTGATAAATTTAGAAACACTATAATAATCTAAAAATAATCTTCTCAAATTCCAGTATATACTGCTGTAAACCTACAAGTTCTCTCAGACATACCAAAAGATTTTCCCTTCCTGCTGGAGATTATAGGCCCCAGATAGCGGTTTTAACTTGCAGCCCCTCTTGGCACAAGCTCAGAGAAGCTGTGCTTCAGCTAGCTCCTGCAGGAAGCGTGCCTCTACCAGACGTAATGCCTCGGCCAAGTTTCCCCCGAGACTCCAGCATGCAGGAGTAGGTCTACCACCTCTCAGAGAGCAACCATATGCTGCCCTCAGATTCTGGCCATTTCTTGGAAATTTTCTTCCAGGTATAATAGCTGTCACCATTGCTGGTAGAGTAATAGAGGAGTGCGTATACTCATCCTAAATGGATTTTGGGTTGCTCCTATTTGCAGTTCTTACTGGAGGTAGAATGATTACTGTTCTGCACCATTACACTAACCTTCATCTCTACACCCAATTTAATTTACTCCAATATAAAGAAAGTTGCTTCATCCTGTGAGTTTTTTCAGGATGCCTTGCCTTTGCCTGGTAGGGAGAGAAGCAGAAAAAGGTTATCGATGGAGCTGATTATTTTTTTGGGGTGTAGTTTTCCATTTTAAATGATGCAGTCCTGCCAAAGATTGAAATGTTTTCTGAGAATGGGATATTTTGGATTAATTATCTATGCTAAGAAGTCTAAACATTACCATGTCATACAGATTTTTTTGCGCTGTACTGCATACTAAATATTTTTGTAGAAGTATCCAGTTTAAAATTCTGTATATTTTCAATCTTTTCATACAATCTAAAAGTTGAAACATTCAGGCAATAGAGTCAACAAGCTGGTTCAGCCCCATCAAAATTAAATACCAAGAAAATCCAAACCAAAACATTTGTAACTTTAATTTATAAATTTAAACATAACATTTTATAACTTCGTAATTACTTTTTCAAAATTCCAGAATTTTGCATAAAATACAAATTCCACTTGCCAGCTAGTTTTATCTTTGACCCCCAAAAAATTAGCTGTCAACAAAATAAACAAACGTAAGTTGTTGTCACTAGTTTTACAAAGTGGTCTTTGGCTTTCTCACCATAGTTTTTCTCAGTCATGAAAATATTTATCAAAACAGTAGCTTTAAAATTTGTGTTTGCTGGGTTTGATCAAGGGTATTTTTGTTTAATTTTTTTAATGAGTGGAATGAGTGAAAAACACTGATGTTTTGAAAGCAGGATTGGGTCTCCTTAAAGGTGTAGTCATTACCGTACCAAGCAATCTCCATGGAGTATATAATTTTGAGTTCAGAGCAGAGGGGCATCAGCTCTGCCTTGTACCTCTCCATCTCATAGTCTGCATCAATCTGCATTCCCACAGTTTGCTGTATTTCTTAGGCTTTTAAAAGTCATAGCAAGAGAGTTCCTTGATGTGAGGCATTTTCTTAGATTTCTGCATTTGTATTTCAGAGACAGGACAGATTGTTGCTCGAGATTTGTGTAATCTGTCATGTCAGAGCTTTGGTTCATGTACAGTCTTCTGTACAATGTGCCAAAATGCTTCACAGTGTTGTCCCATTAACAGAACAATTTAAAAGCATGACTGAGTGGCAAAGCAAAGATAGAACTGCTTAATTAGGTAATTAATAATAATTCTACATTCCATTTGAAAGCTTCAGACTATCCAACATGCTGACATCACAACGGGAAAAGAGAAACAGTAGTTATCTGTCACTTCTCAAAGGAGATGGAAGAATAAATTAATTTCCCAAGATATCTGTCCTCTTAGGACCTTTCAGAATAATTTCTGGACCTTTCTGTTGTAGTGGTGGCAACAGGGGAAGTTAGTTGGTAGTATACGTAATCAAATGTCATTCAGATTCACAAGAGGCAATTTCTTCACTCATTGTGAAGTGGAGTGAAAAAAGGCAGTAGCTGACCACTAAGATTTTATGTGTTCTGGAATGGGGCCATCGACAGGGATAGTGACGTGTCAAACTGAGTGAGAAAACTCCAGGCATTCCCTCAGGAGACGCTGAGAGATGAGGTCTTCTTCCTCCATCAGATCCTTCATGAACTGGAAGTTGCCCCAATGCATGTTGCACTGGTGTCAGTGGAGCTGCATCTCCTGCAGTTCTAGAACATGAGGCAGAGGTCACTAGGACATGAAGGGCTGGATTAATACCCATCACGGAGACCTTCTGCCAGGATCTAAGGCATGAAAATATTTAAACACTATGTAGCAAACAATGTAGGAAAAATAAGAGTAAGAAAAGAATCAAAACTACTAATGTTAGGGTGGGAGAAGAAAAGGATGAGGAGATAGAACGTGAGGCTAAGCAGCTTCTTATTCCATCTCACAAAATAATGGAAGGCTGTAGAAAATAAAAGATTTGTCTAATGAAAGACGATGAAACAGCAAAATTAAGCAGCAGGATGAAAAGAGAAGTGGCTGTGAGAAAAATCTTAGTGATGATGTGAATATTCATTAGTATGAAAGGCAAGGCAGCTCAGCTGAGCAGCTGAGAGGAAATGCGGGTCAGACAGCAGGCGCTGTCCTTTTATGGCCTCCCAGGGAAGGGGAGGGTCTGAGTTTGTTCACAGATGCTCAGCAAAAAATGCTCCAACTCAAATACTTGGGAAATGAACAACCACAATGTGAGTATTCACATAGACGGGCCATCAAAGCCAAATGCTGGAATTAAGCGGGAGTCCAGCTATGTAATTCCAGGTATGGCGAGGAGAATGTGAACGGAGCATTACCACTCTCCGCTGTCCCTGTTTCACTTGCTAACTGTGGGCACAGAAGGTAGGGAAATTATCCTTCCCACAGTGACTATACACATTTTTGACCTTCTGTTAGGAGGTCACAGACCAGTCGCATTTAAATGAATTACAACAAAGTACAATATAGAGATCTTTGCAAAATATAAAATAAGAGGATAAATTTTTTTTTTAGATGTCCTTTTAGAATGTGAATGTATTTTTCAGCAGTCACTGGAATGTAAACGGAGTAAAAATGAACCATAAATAGAACAGCACTTTCCTAACAACATATTGAACAAAAAATGTCTTAATTCCGACCCTCTTTATTGAATATAAACTCTCTGTTCCGTAGAGTCACTTCTTAGGAATGTGAAAAGTTAATTTTCTTCTCTAAAAATAGAAAGTTGTGGGTTTTTTAATGAAGTTATTAAGTTGCATTCTTTCCAGTCATCATTATAAATAGTAAAGAAAAACTTACTAGGAAAGACATTTAATCTTCTGATGATTACTTTGAAAACTCTACTTAACAAAAAAAAGTACGTTCTTAAGGCCAAATGTGTGTGAACGTGTGCTGTGTGCCAGTGGAAATAAGAAGATTCGCTGTGGCTTTCCATCCCCTTGATTTGGTGAGGATTGCTCAGGATCAGCTGTGCAGCACAGCACTTGGAGCAGCCTCAAGACAGCTCTGATTTGTTCTGGTTAGAATTGCCCCAGAGTGAGAGGCGATAAAATGATCCAGCTTCATTCCTGGCCGCCCATTCTGCGGGGAGTGTGGCAGGCAGGACCAGGTGGCCAGGGGCCCAAGTCGAAAGCCTGGAGTACTTAGCAGAAATGGAAGGAATATAAGAAGCACAATTCTACACGGCTGCTCACCGTGCTCTAGCAAACCGTCACACTTTGGTATCACAAAGGCTGGTATCTCTTTCTGGAAATTAGGATTTCTTTATGCAATGTTCTGCTACCTGAGTAATTTGGAAAGTTCTTTAGATGAGCTGCATTATTTTGTATTCTGCTAACAAACTCTCAACCTCTAAGTGTACTTGTTGCACACAAAATATAATGATTGATTTTTTTTGTTTTCAAGTGAATCAGTGAAAAGATTTTTTTTTTATTGTCACATTAAAAAAAATATTAAAATAAGTACATATTAATGTATCTGAATCTTACTGTTATGTTTTGCATATTATATTGTCAGGTTTCATGTATCAAGTTTGCATATGTCAGAAAGTGATCCAGCCACTTGTTACAGACAAAGGTGTACAGCCAAGATTTTTAACAATGAATGTCAACAGTTACGCTTCTAAGCCTATATTTAGGCACCTAAATGTGACGGCTGTTTTCTGAAAGTGAGGAACGCACAGCAGTTCCATTGCAGTCACTGGATTTGTTAAACCTGGGGTGAAATACTATTCCCCTTCATTCCTGTCTTTTCCCACCCATTCTAACACTACATTCACAGCAATTATGGGCTGTGGATTTGTAAACTCTGATGCTTGTACAAATGAGGCCACTGACTAACCTCAGAATACCACCAGGATAAATGCATTATTAAAAAGGCATCAAGTATGTCTTACCTTAAATGATCTTGCTGTTGTCTTCAAGCTGGAAGGAGCAGTAACCATGCCTGCTTCAAAAATGTAAGAGAACTGATCCGGTATCACTTTTCCCAACTGCACAATGGAGAGAATCAGAGAGATCTGATCCTTGATGTCAAGGGATATGTTGTTCAATGACAAAAAGGTTTCTTCATGCTTCCTTTTCTATCTCATTTATGAACCTCCCAATACTTTCATAATTTTTCATGTTTGCATCATTATTCTATTATTCTGTTACATTAATACATCTATTAATCTATTATTCTATTACATAGAACCGAATAAAATCATAATAAAATTATTTTTTATTTCCTTTAGAGAACAGTATACACGAATGATCCTTGAACAAGAAAACCTTGGGAAGGTAAGAATGAGGTTTTTACCTTGTAAAAACATTGCACAGTTCATATTTTTGTGGGGCTTATTACCAAAGGCTGTGGTCAGTCTTTTATAAAAAGCATATTGCAGCCTACAAAGAAAATTCCATTACTGCTGGCATTGGTAACTAATACCCTGAAAAGAGATCATGCTCGCTCTTCAGGGCTTGATTTCCTGCAGAGTATAGCATGAGCTGCTTGTAAAAGATAGTCAAACAGCTTAACGTGACAGCACATTCCCTGAAAACCATTTGGATAAGAAATTGAAACATGGGCATAACAAACTGTGCCAGCTCGAATTTTATGTTGTATATAAAGCAACCTGTTGAAGACAATAAATTTTGAGCCTGTCAGCCTTATCACTGTTATTAAAGGCCAGGGGATCATCAGCACAGCAGTGTTAAACAAAAGCAGTTGTCCATTTTTAATCTCGTATGAAACTCAGATCAGCAGGGACAAGGTTAGGCTTACCAACTCACGCTAAACATCTTACTCTTATTAGTTTCCTTTTTATGAGTGAGTCTGTGAGCAATTTCTACAGGTTTGGGCTGCAACTATTAATAATCAGTAGCGGGTTTCATTGTAAAACATTAATTTCATGTTTATAATATCATGATATGAATCCATTGCAGCTCGATACTGCAAGAGCTCTGTATGGAAATGAACTCAGAATTTTTAGCATAACTTCTCAAATAGATAAGACTATTATTTAGACAGTTTTAAAACATTGAAATCATTGTCAATCCATACCAAGCAGACATCTGAGTCCCAGGTGTTAACGCATTTATCACTTGCAAGGAGTGATAATAATATTTCAGTAGCATATAAAAACCTTTGTCATTCCAAGCTGCCTATGTAAGCAATTTTTGTGGCATACAACTGGTCCAAAAGTCTAATGTTCTTGTATTTTTAACAGAAATTACGAGAGAAGCAGAAAGTTGTACGGGAAAGTCACGGGCCAAATATGAAGCAAATTAAAATGTGGCAGGATTTTGAGCAGTTAATGGAATGTAAGAGAGAATGTTTTCTGAAACAACAAAATCAAACAGCCATTGGTCAAGTCATTCAGGAAGGAGGTAAAGATAGGCTGGTGTTGTGAATTCTTCCTTCTACCAACATGAAGTAGGAAGACAGTGTGTTGGCTTCCTAAAGGTAACCTCTTACTAAATATTGTTGCTTTCATCATTTCTACATAAATTTGTACATTATTTGGTTTTAACGGATAAACAAAGCCACGGATAAACAAATAACCACTCTACGAAGCTTTTCCTCATCATTTCAGTGACATAACGTAGTTAGGAAGATCTGTTATCGAGAGCTGCACTAGGGTGAACCTCATCGTAAATCTTTGGTTTATGAGGCTGGGAATGGCATGCATCTGCAGAGAGATCAAAGGAAAAGAAATCCTTCTCCAGGGTCACAGAAAACTTGGGTAATTGCTCTGTTCCTTACTCTGTATCACTAAGGTTACGTTTTTGCAAGGCCTGGGACTTGATATTGCATAATTGTGGCCCTCCTGGCTTGGCCCTCTCCTTCCCTATTGTCTTTATTCATCTAGTGTGACTGGCAAGAATGGAGCCATTTTCGCTCTGAGCTGCACAGACCTTGCCTGCACACTCCTAGTCATACTTTCCTTGCACGGTTGAATTAAACTGATTGTGCTTCCAGGAGACAGTTCATAGCTACAGCGTCAGGAATAGGTTCTGAGAACAATTACTTGGACTCTGAGATTTTTCCATTATCTTTTGTTGTTGTTTTTAACAAATGTGTTTTCCTTATACCTTATTCTATTTTTTCTGAGTTGCCCATGAGAAAGTGTAAACGGTGGTCGACTAAAGGCTTTCTCCACTGAGGACATTTTGTGCTGTTTTGTCTGTGCAGCAGGTTCCAAAGTGATTACACTACCCAAAGAGGGTCGTCCCAGGGATGGAGGGATGTTGATGGATGTAAACATGGCAGAGTGGTTCTCGCACGTGTTAGGGTGTGCAAACCAGGGAGACAGGCAAGGCTGCCCTGTACTCTGGCTTTGACCTGTGAGCTACAGGCAACTGTCACTGCCCTTAAAATTGCATCGTGAGACTCAGGGTAAGAGGAATGTAGGTGAGGCTTGAAACTGTCCCCCACGCTTCATCATCTCGGATGAGCGCCTCTTAGCTACAAACAAAGATCAGAAGCAGAGAGATAAGTCTGCGGGACCAGAACTCCTGCTATTCTTCTTTAGTCTCTTGGCTTATTGAATTTCTAGATAGGTTTGGTTTTTTTTTAGTTTTTCCTGCCTGAGGTAAAATGTCTTTTCAGGACATAAAAAATTATTTCATTTTCTCTGGTACCTAACTATGAGATCTTCTGCTGTTTTCTATATCAAGAAAGAGTATGGTAATTATATAGTTCCTAGTTTGCCTTTGCATTAAATATATTTGTTAACAGAACTAAAATAAAATCTGATGACTACATTTTGACTGTATGATTGGGTTTTTTTTACATTTCTTAAGTGAAAGAGGGTAAATTATTAGTGACATGCAGCTTGCTGAGCCACAGGCAAAAGAGGTTTGAATGGGTCATTTAATGACATTTATTTCAGATGCCCCCAAAGGGTTCAAAACCGCAGCGTATGTGTAAGGAGTGGGTCTCAGATCCATAGATTCCCAGGACATCCTCATGTAAGCCCTCCCACACTGCTGAATAGCTGAAGATAGTCTTTCTCAACAGCTGCACACTAATCTTTCCCAGGACAAGGAGAAGCAGCACATTTTGCCCTACGCACATTTTCAGGGAGTGTGGAAGGAAGGCTGTTGTGTAGGACACAGGCACAGGTAGATTTGGCTGGGGTGGGGACATGGTGCAGCATTGCCACCACCCGCTGCGTCCATGAGTTGATCACACAGCAGGAGAATGGGCTTTAGTAAGGCACTGGAGGGAAACCATAGGGATCGGGAAGAGAGAAGCTCAGGAAAAGGACGTATGCAGACTATGTAGTGTGGACACAGCCATCTCCAGAGACACCTCTACATTTTCTCCCTGCTAGCCCTGTACCATTATTACCGTACTTCACCTGCGTTGCACTGTAGGGCCTGTTGATCTGAGGAAAGTTACGGTAGTCATATACTTGAGCTCTTAAAGGAGGGGTATGCTGAATACTTGCCAGCAATAGTAAAATAACACAGACAACTAGATATGAGATGCGCTGAAAACATGGGATAATCACCAAAAATGGGAATTTAGGTTCCTTAGGAATCAGCCTATGGTTCAGAGTCACCAGACAGGGCAGGGAGAAAGGGGATTTTATATACGTCAAGTCAAAACTTTTAACAAAACCCAAAACCCCGTATTTGACTAGACCATTTATGCAAAGATGTATCACACGGATTAGCCTGCTGCCCAGGAAAAAGAAATGCTTTTGAAATTCATAGCAATGATGTAGAGTAAGATTGAGTATAATCATTTTCTGTTTTTCTGTTCAGATATGCCCTAAAAATAGTTCATCTTTCTTCCTTGTAAAAACAGTTTATTGCTAGTTACTCAAAGATGACGTGATTGTTGTTCTGATCTGATTAGTGTTCTGTCATTTGTACTGCACCAAGAAAGGGCACACAGATTATACACTACAGCAGCAGCAAAATGACTTTCTGAGATGAAGCAGAAAATCATAATAACTGTTATGAAAAGAAAATTGGAAAAACTCAAACGCTATTTTTAGCTTTTTATATAAGTGGACATTTAATAAATGCAACTTTAATGGATTCTGTTCACTGGCTTTTCCACCTAGTTCATGATTTGATGGGAGTGTTCAAAACTCTGACTGAATTTCACAGTTGTATCTTTACTTCATAACTTGCAACAAAAAGCTTACTTCCAATTTTTTTTACTTTGTTATTATTAATAGCCTACCTGGTTAACTAATAAGATTAAACATACCATATGGAAAAATCCCTGCCTTTTCCTTGTGAAGGTCCAAATAAATAAAAAATGTGCATAGTTAAATTTGGGGCCTCAGCACTTACCAGATTTCTTCCAGTTGGAACGCTGATCCAACCAGTCACTGACGAGCAGTGGTTTCAAAAAGATTTCTCCATATCTTCACCCAGAACTGGATGAGGAAGTATTCCAGCTACAAAACTACTATAGGATTCTGCAGTTTTGCATTAGTTGTGTTGACTTCAGCTGTCCTTAGAGCTACAGGCAAGTTCTGTATGGGCCTAAGAGACGAAATAATTCCAGGCATCAGAAATAGGCATGAGAAAACATTCTTAACATCTACCGAGTTATACGACCAGTCATTTTACCATCTGGATATCAGATTATTTTGTTAGTGGTACCATATTATTTTATTAGTGGTACCATTTTACTTCCATTTGAACTATAATAAATACAAGAAACGTTCTTAGACTTCCTTAAGTAACCTATTTGTGTATCTTTACTCAAATGGATATTACTCCTAATGAGGTCATATGCATATAGTCGCCCAGAATCATAAAAGTTAGGCCCTGCTATTGTCTTTATTATGTTTAAATATACTGATTTCCAGCGCTTTCTTGATAAGACTTCCCTACAGTATGATGCTGCTCACCGTTGTAAAACACACGACAGCAGAAGTATTTAGCAACAGTTCAGTGCCTACAAAATGTCCTCATGATGAGGATGTTCTGATTAATAAGCATGGATATTATAGTACACAATAAGCAATATAAAATCTGTTCTCTGAGTGACTTGCTGGTTCGGGAACTAGAAATAAAGCACAGAGCTGCTTCTGCTTAGATCACTATTTCGTGTCTGGCCCAGATGGGCAGCGACTGAAAGCTCCGTGCTAACTACCTGGTGGCTGCCCTCAGCCAGGGATCTGTGCAGAGCCATTTGGCAGTATCAGTCCGATTCCTAAATCACCACTCTGGCAGTGTTTGGCGAGCCTGGAGCCAGCTTCCACATGAAGGCAGACAGATGTATGACTGAAAGACCACGGAGAGTGAAGTGCTGTCACCCGAAAGTTGTCCTCCTGGGAGAAAGGTCATGACACATTGACACAGTGGAGTGTGGGAAGCTATTACTCCGTCCTCTTGCCTGTGGATGAGGAGAACGCTGATGCTTGCTGACCTGGTTTCTCTCATTGGCCCTGCGTTTGCTCAGACTTAAGTGAAAAAATGAAAGAACGTAATCTGAACGTGTGCCCTGTGTTATCTTTTGTAGCAGTAGGTTTCCTGCTGAAGGAACGCTGTTAACTCTTCAGCTGCTTTTCTCTACTACAACCTGTAATGGAAACAGAATTGAAGTTTTCATGGGCATGCAGTGTTCCAGTGAGGAAGTATTACACAAATCAACAATTTTATCAGAAGGTACCACCTGTCTGGGCAACACCCAATTGGGTAGCTGTTTTTTAACAATGAGAATTTGACCTATTTCCAACTTCTTTAAAGAGTTCTTTAAATTCTCGGCATGAATTTAATATGGGCTCTTCAAATTCTCGGAGTCGCTGTTTCTGTAGTGTTAGTTCCACAATAGCAGTCTCCAAACTCCCAAGGCAATCCGTTTTATTCCAAGGTCATTGGGTGAAAAGGGTATTTTTCACAATTGCATTACACTGATTTGCATGATTCTAGTTTACAGGCAAAAAAAATGCTGTAAGCCTCTGTGCCGCGGTGATGTCAGACTCGGTGAGGAGCTTTGCTGTTTGAGGGGGGCAGCAAACATATTCCAAATAATCAGCAGGAACTGTGAGACAAATCATGCAGTCCTTACTTTCACAAAACCCTCACTGACTTCAGTGGGAGTTTTGCCAAAATAAGGTCTGCTGGATTTAGCTCTGTATTCTTCCTCCTGACAGAACAAACAGGAATTAAAGGGCCAGCATCAGACTTATAAGACACAGAGAATAAAAAAGAACTGTAATTATCTAAAATAACGACTTTCATCCAACACAAATCAACGTTCCTGTAGACACATTCTAATTTATAACAAAAATTAAATGTTTGTGGAAGTTTTTCTCAGCACAAACAATCAAAATATACACGTCCTTAGTGATACGGTTTGATTTTTATTAGACGTCTAGGAGAGGCTGTCTTGCTCAAATGTTGTGCCCAAGTATTTATAATGTTTATCATTAAAATACAACTTTATGCATTACCTTGTATTTAAAGGCATTATTTATATCTATTATTTTTAAAACTATATTTTTACCTTTTTTGCATTTCCATTCTTCATAGCTTTGAAAAAAGTATGTTTTTGCAAATTAGGATACACACAACCAACGTTTGCTGAATGCCAAGAGCAAGAGTTCTTTTCCTGCAAATGGATCCACACAAGCCAATGTCTATTATACTGTTTCAGTACAGACTGTCAGTACAGAATAGCATGTCATTTTTAAGCTTCTACATTTTATTGCAACTGCTTAAGTTTTAAAACCACTCATTTATACAATAAGCACTTAATTAGGTCTACTCTTTAAATAGGATAAAGCCAAATCCTGCACATTTTGCTAATACCAGAAAAAATGCGGTTGATAGGAGTATGGAAAATGGGATCTTACCAATTTTCAAAGATAAATTCCTTTCTCTCTCCCTACTTTTTTTCACTGGAATGGAATAGAAAATATGCCTGGCACTTAGGGAGCAACAACAACAAAACCATAAAGGCATACATCACATACAAATAATAAACATGTAAGGGAAATTATTTGAAGGAATTAATCTCACAATTTCTTTATAATTTTTGAGATTATTAAAATGTGGAAAAAAACCACCAAAAATCTTAAATTTTTCTGCATTTAAAATTTGTGGGAATTTAATGCCTTTTTTTTTTACTGGATTACTGTTTTTTAAATAGCAGCTGAAACTCTAAGGTTATAAGATATGAATAATTCAGCATTTTACTTCGTTTACACTATTGCAGCATTTTCTGGCCAGTAAACTAGTGTCTAGGCATTTCTTTGCAGTTATCACAGAAATCTCAGAGCCATCAGTGAAGAATTACCAAAAGCAAAAATGGCCAATTAATTTGGGATTCTAAAAATGGAGATTTAAAAATTAAAAATCCCATGAAAATGATGCATTTTGCTTATCGACTGCTATTTAAATGATGCAATGCTCTAAAACAGCATTCTGTGGACTGCAGCATTCCAAAACTTTGGTTTTAAAAGTATTTATAAAACATTGTACCCATCTCCCTTATTCTGTGCTTTAAAGATTGGCCATGTTTTTATAGCATATTAAAAAGCAAACAGAACTGTATCAGAACATTGAAAGTCACCCACAGACAACCTGTTCCACTAATACTTTACATTCATGTTGCATCTTTTGTCCTGAAGGATTTCTCTACTTCATTTTCATTTTACGTAGGCTGATTCGAGTGCTCAGGTATCTGCATGAGTGAGCCAGGAAACAGTGAGAGATCTAGTTAATGTTCACAGAACAGTAATGAAAATTGGGCATTTATTATTTCATGGGCAATGACAACATCATCTCAAAATTAAGAAAAATATCTCCCACAGCTAATAACTAGTAAGCAATCTGAATTCTTCTAACAAAGAGGTGGAGAGTGGCATACTTTATAGTGGGTTTTTTTCTGTTGTGCTTACTATTCCTTTTGTATTTTTTCTTTACTGCACCGTACTTCAACCATTTGTATGTGAAATGCATCACTTGAAAATCTATATACACTGAAGGTTCTTTTCTGCTTGTTGATTTAATTGAATGAAGTCAAGGTTGATTGTAAAATACACCGAGAGGGAAAGAGAGAACTCATATACTGGAAAAAGCACTATAAATATTTTCCTGGGATCATTAACACAACCTTGTAACACTTCACCCCGTGTAGCGGAAAGAATTATACAATCCTTTTATGAAATGTCTAAAAAGTGTTTACAATTCCATCCCAAATTACTGTGGCTTTTTTTTTTAAGTGTAAAGAAAACATCCCATAATTCTTAATTCTGTTATCAAAGTTATTTTCAACCTTTGAAGGGATTCACTTGCTAGTGACTTGGCAGTGTCAAACAAATGTTCAACTTTTATTCTGACACTTCTTGAAGAATTTGATTGAAACTATATATGTCTAGATAACACCCAACAAAGTGCCCCTCTTGCGTTTGTTTCAAGATATTTTTGGAAACAACAGAGGCGACCTTGGATGGAGCTGCTTTTCCAATTTAGGACTTCATTTGGTCTAAGAGAGTAAAATTATACTCTTTAATCTTTTTGTGTACCCACAAATGAGACAGTTTTATTTTATGCTATTGTAGAATTGTTTTTCTGTACCTTCTTCACAGTGTCCGTCTGTTTAGGATAAGAATTATTTTAGGTAATCGACAGTTACTTGTAAATGGACATATAAAAAAATCCTCTGATGTATCACATGTCCCTTAAAAATATTGTGTAATCTAAATGAACAGCAGTCCTTTATGTAATACCTTTGCTTCTTTAGAACTAGTGTTAATAAATAAGCGTTAGCCTTTGTCTTTGCTTATAGACTTGAGGAATCTGATTTCAAGCCAGAGCTCACACAGACTTGATGTAAAGTCTAAATGAGGAGCGTGGTAATGCTGGCGAATGCTCTATGATGGGACTGCCACCTGTCCACATCACAGGAGAAATATTGTTTGTCAAGCTTCAAGTTTAAAAGCCAAGGTTAGGAGCCAGGTTCTCTGTACTTCTAGAGTGGGGTGATTGTTTTCTTCTGACTTTGGTTTGCCAGCTGTGCAATTGTATCTGTAAAATTTTATTACATCTAATCACTTAAGACGTTTTAAATAGTTTGCACTTAATTTTCTATATAATCAAAATCTTCTAATTCATTTGTATTACTCTCTGTTATAGGCATACTGCCTTCTGTAACAAAATGGAATTAGTCTCTTGCAATGATAATGCAGTTTCACTGCTGTGAATAAAACCAGAATTGACAGAGGACAGTATTCTTGTCGTGTATCCTGTACAACGTTTACTCTCTTCAATAATAATGTTGTCCGGTGTTACCTAATGATCAAATACAAAGTATAATATGGAAACTAAATCTAGACATGCCAGTGGAATCTATTTGAAATAAGTGGTTTATGCAAATGCAGATGTAAATATACTACTCGGGAGTATATTGTTTATATTCATTTGATTACACTTAGTGTCAATGCATATTTCTGTAGCTCTATTATATACTTACTATGACTGATGGCTCAAGTTCAAACTCTAGAATATCCAGTTACCTGTTTTTACGGCATTTTCATGTAAAGTATTTGTGGACAGCTTAAGAGAAGCAAGACTGATCCTCTGAACCTGTATGTATGTGAGCATGACTACATTAGCATATGCACAAATCAGGTTAAAATAAACTATTTGGTATAGCAAGTTCCATCACAGAACCTCAGAATAATTTACAAACAACTCTTAGTAAAGTCTGCTGACTGTATAGCCAGATAAACAAGTGGCTGCTATTTATATTATTTTCTAGATGAACAAACCACAGTAGGGAACAAAACAGAAACAAAACTCGGAATGCAGCCCATGTCTCTGGGCTGTGGGCTCGGGGCATGCCCAGGGTTCCCAGCCTGATCTCCTTTTCCCAGAGAAACCTCCCGAGTCTTGTCCTGAGTGTGGTCGTTCAGAACCCCAACCCTCATCCTAGCCCCAGGTTTGGTGTATTGGAACATCAAGGAATGATACAGCAAACGTCACAAAATTTCCCAGTGCAGTCGTCAGTGTCCCAGCTTTGAGTATCCTCATCTGACCCCTGCCAGTCCCTAAAAAGTAATTCAGAAGTAAAATGTCTGTACATTTGCAATGTGTTAATTCATTGAAATGTGTAACGGAACAGGCCATAACAAATACAGATAAACAAATACGATACAGACAAACGTAAAGCCGTTTCCTGAAGGAGTTTTTAATTAAATTCTGACAAGGAATTTCAAACATAAAAAGCATCACAGCTACCTTCATTGAGCTAATGGAGTCAACAAAACTAAATGTGAGATTTTCTCTTACCCTGAGATCTTTTTATAATCCCAGAGAGATAAATATCAGGAGAAGCGGTCCTAAATAGAAACACTCTGTGTGTGCATGTGCATGCATGCATGCAAACAAAGATTAGGTCTCAGTTATAAACCAGTATACAGCACTCTGGGGCAACTTTTTATTTGTGTGCCTATTCTGGGTACATTTTCAGTTTTTCACCAGTGTCTGCTGCGTGCTGTGGCTGAAACACATTAAGTATATAACCTAGCACAGAAACAACAGGAAATTCTAGTTTTTCTTAAAAAAACATCTAGAGGAAATGAAGAGCTTTTGAATATTATTCAATGTTGTCTTCAGAAAATGTAAAGATACATGAATGTGAAAGCGCCACAAGAGAAAAACTGGCTGGCTTCGAACATGGTGAGGGACGAGAGAGTTTGTGCTTCTGGTTTATTGCCCCAGGCAGCTGTGCTCAAAGCTGCTGCTGCTTGTCTGGTCTACTCCTCAGTGTATTGGCACGCTGGAATTGGTTGAAATTAGAACCTCAAATAGAAAGGCAGCAGATTTATCACTGGAGCACTACATTTTGTTTTTATATGTGAGAACAAATCCAGGGTAACCTCAGTTAATGATTAACCCAGTCAATGGTGATAGCTCCTGGTTAGTCTGATAAATTTGGCCTTAAACAAAAACGGAACTTTTGTTGATACAAGCAGATGCCACAGGGGAGTAAAATGATTTGCCCCATGAAAAATTTCAGTCTCAACAGAACAAAAAAATCAAATTTTCATACTATTTCTTGAAAAAAAAAAATTATGTTTATAAAAACCCACAACTTTTAAATGCAAAGTTAAAATTTTCAAAAGAAAACTTACACATTTTGAAGAAAAAAGACAAAAAAAAGATTCTTTAGTCAATACAAAAAAATTGAAACCAACTCTAATAGCTTTGATGGAAATGTACTCCTTACTTACAAGATGTACAGTCTGTTACCATGTAGTTCCATTAGAATCAGATGAATTCTTCACAGCAGGCTCAGCAATGCTTTCAGTATTATATTCCCCATGGAAAGGCACGGATACTGGAGTTTCATAATAAGGGAATTTTCCCTTGATCCAGTAGCTGCATCAGAGCCAATTCTACCTGCAAATACATAGTTCTGGTGCAATTTATCTTTGAAACAATCCGTATGGGTACATCCAGTTTTTATAAAAGGGTGTTCAACAAATAGAGTGGTTTGCAGTGTTATTGCTTCACTGATGCATAAATATTGAATACCTAAACACAACATTAGCTAATTAAGTTGGGGGTGATTATTGGCCAGAGATAAAGCACACAGTAAGTAAGCATGGATTAAGCCTGCCCTCTTACTGCACAAACTATGGTTGCTCCTTGAATACAATGAGGATGTAGGTTTCCAGGAGATTAAATCCATCAATAATTTGCACCTGGAATCTAAAAGAAGGCCAAAAAAAATGAGATGGAGCTTCTTAAATTGCAGGGTGCTGCACAGACTGTATGGAACTTAAGCCAAAGCTTCTTCAAAACCAAGATCCCTCCAGTAAAGTAGTAGCGAGGACTCTGCTTTTAACTGAGGTCATTACTTGGTATATATTGATACATTCTGTACAATTTATCTTTACAAGGCACAGACAGTAAACCAAAATTGACAAAACACTGTTTCAAAAGAGAAACAGCACATACACGCATTCCATACACGCACGCACTTCCCGCCCTTAGACCACAGCCTCCAGTAATCCCAACCATTCTGCCCAAAGCAGAGCCATCCGAAAATGTATTTGGCATAAAAGATTCTCTTTTCCATAGGACTGCTGTTTTATAGATATTGCTGCACTAATGGGAAAAAAAAATCAGTCCCCCCACTCATGTTGCTCCAGTTGTAACCATCGTGTGCTTCGTCAGCAAACTCCTTGTATGACTGACGGCGTGTTAAGAGTTTTGGAGAACTGGCTCATCTGAAAACCCCTTTTTCAAGGCTTGTTTGCAGCCACACATTGTGGACACACAAGTCCACAAATGCAGTATAATATACTATGAGATACTGTATACAGGCTCATGCTGTTTGCATAATTTTTTAAAAATAAATTATTATTTTAAGTGCTGTCAACAAGCTAGAAGGGTCTGCACTAAGATGAGTGGGTGTCGTGTTTTACCTCAAACCAGGACATTGGGCTAGTTAAAGAACACGACAGAAGCTCTGTCATGGGCAGAGCACACTCCCTCCCACTTACAGCGCCTGTGGAGCAAAACAGCTGTAAAGAAACCCCAGAGTGCACAGATAGAAAGCCTATGAAAGACAGTAACTTCACATTCAAAAGAATCCTGTCCCAGATGAGTTCAAAAATTCTACGTCAGTATATTCATTGATGGATTACACTAGTGTAGAGCAATAGACATGACTGAATGGTTAGGAAAAACCAAGTGGTAGCCTGAGAGAAGAGGTGGGACTGCCCTGCTCTGTGGTACCATAGTCTAAACCAGCCTGCAGTTACTGTGGAAATGTTTTTTCAGTTGTGCTGGCACAACTCCTTGTGGGGCTGCACGGTCAGGCTTATCACAGTCTCTTGGTGAAAGATGATTATTAACTCAGTTACTCAGTTTATAGCCACAAATAATTGTAAAAGCACAACCCAAGGGGTAGAGAGCAGCAGCAAGGAGCTGCGAGCCAGTGGGCAGGGACACAAAGAACAAGGGTCTGGAGCTTCCTACGCTGCCTTCACCGTCAACGAACGCGTTTTGCAGAACTGCACCTCTGTCTGCATAGGTTCCTATTGTCCTCGATGTGTGTCAGTGATAGCTCAAGACGGTCTGAAGACAAATTAGAAAAACAACAATTGTTTTATTAAAAAGCTCATAAGCAAAGGTGAAATCTCCCCTTCATCAAAACCTACTCCCCTAATGGGATGTTGAGTGATCACAGAGTTAAATAACAAAAAATAAGACAGAAACATTTTATCATTTAAGAAATGCTTACCAGGCGATCAGTGTTGGAAGGCAGGAAATTAATACTCCTAACTTCTGATTAGCTTTGTCAGAGGTGTCACGCTCCTCTCCTTTGTGTGATTCTGAAAAAAAATTAAATACAAAGTTGCAGAATGATCACCTGGGCTTTTGATTTTCCAGGGAATGCTTTTCCATCCATAAACTCATTGTCCTCCCCTCACAGAACGTACGTATCTGTTAAACTAGAACATAAAGTTCTGGAAATCTGTCTGCCTACACACTGATATAAATCAGCCTAAGTCGCTTTCCTGATGTAACGTCTTGGACAGATCCCTTCCGACCTCCTGAGCATGATTTTGGAACAACCAAAGAGAAAATAAGACGTACCCCATCATTTACACTGAGCCTTGCTCACTGTAAGGCAGAATTTCATGAGTTTTATTCAGCGCTGCATTAATGCCCCGACACATTGTACATGTTCTGTAAGGCTGATAGTTAATACGAGCTAAAATAGGACAATAGGAAGATTATAAAAATGCTTATGCAAGAAACTGTGGAAAACTCCAAAATACTGAAATCCAGTTATGGGTTATAATTTAATTCAAGCAGACAATGTTTTTCAATCTCTTAAGCAACGAATATTTAAAATATGTAATAAACCCTATATCATCATGTGTCTTGTTTACGGTCAGCTTAAGGTGAATGAATGACTACGCACTATGACAGCCTGTTTTGGATGTATGACTTTGCAAAATTGAGAGCGATAGGTTGCAAACGAAACATTCGTAACAGTATTTTTCTGAGTAAATGCTTTCATCCTGATCTTTACTAAAAATATACAGAACTAATGCAAATGTAATAATAACATACATAACTGCCAGCAATTCATTCAATATCATTGATATGCATAAAAAACGTCTTATAAGATCAAAATGTCTGCTTATAGGAAATGTTAGACTCTCCTTATGATTAATAGGATGACAATTATTGGGGGAATGATTCACTCATGCTGTAACCCCTATGAACTGAATGAACTAACCTCTTTTGAGTAAATCAAGTCACACCTAGCTAGGAGAAAAGAGTCCGACCCAAATAATCCATAATTAGATCATCAGCTGCTAACACTATTGATCTCCTGAGATTTGGGGTGGCCTGCGCTGCCCTCATTCTCCAGCTGCAACTCAGAGAACAGACTTCATTCTTGAAAGAAAAGAGACATTTTTAAAAGACGTGGAATACTAAAATAATGATGCTGGGTATCTGTCTTCTTGGAAGTACCTTAATTTGTTGCTGTTAATATATAACCAGAAATCAGATTATGACCTTGTCAAGCAGAGCAGCAGTTATATTATTGCTTATATAATTGGGGGTCTGCTTGCTGCCTTTTATTACACCTTGCAGGAAAATTCAGGTGCTATTCAAATAGACTGAAGTTCTTAATATCAGGTTCAATCTGCCAAAATCACTACACAAAAGCTCAGCTTCAAAGACATTCTTTACACAATTTCTTGTTTAGAAAGACAAAAAACTGGATCAATACTGAAGTTATAAAAGAATGTATTTCTGTATGATTCTCATGTATTGGGTATTTAATGTCTATTGACTTTTAAGAACATGATAGTCTTGGAATAATTCAAATTGGTACGCTCTGTTTCTAGCGCTACTTTTGCAGTGGTCAGTACTTCAATGTAGTGGGTTACACACGGCCTTGAAATTTCACGATGGTATCTCTTAAAGTAAAAATAAGTATTTCAATATTAGCAGCTAATATAATATAATATAATATAATATAAATATAATATACATAAAAATGTTATGTGCAAAAATTTTAATTTTATTTAGAATATCTTATTCACAGCACAGCTCTGATGACTATTAAACCTGTTTGAAAAAGAAAACCTTATTGGTATCAGGTACAAATAAAACTCATTCCTTTCCAAAACCACCAATATTGAATGCTTTCAAGCACTAACATACTGAGACCCATAGGATCCTTCAGAAAGATCAGAAGGCCCTCACACGAACTGCAGAGTTTTTTTCCTCATTTCTGTGGCATATGTTGTATCAGAAATCACAGTTAAAAGAAATTTCATGCTCAAAATTGAAATCTTTTCTCACATTTAACTCAGCCAAAATTCCTGTGATGGCAGAATTAAATTTGGGTTTGTTCTCAAATGGTAAGGAAGCCACAATATGGAACAATTACCATTTTTTTTTATTCCTAACTACAAAGACTGTTACTTTCTCTGAACATTTATAATCATCTTAAAGAGTCATTGGTAGCTGTCAAATAAGTCCATTGTCTCTGCCCAGAATTTCTTATGAATTTTTAGAGGAACTTGCGTATGTACTGATCTAGAAGAAATAATTAAACTTTTTTTTTGTAAAATGCAATGAGTATAGCAGATGGGAAGTGATATTCACTTACAAACACTTACATGTAAGCAGCATCTTAACCTCAGCAGAGAATCTCTTTTTCCTACGACAGACAGAAAGGCGGACTCCTACCTTAGGGCCACATCAAGCACCACATCCAAAAATTAAATTCCAGGCCAGTCGGACTCGCACTGGGGAGAGAACAATTTTGGTGATTTCAGTGTCTTTGTCTTCTGCCAATATTTTTATTTTCTTGCAGTAAAAATATCCCTAGAGGAAAAGATCTCACTGCACATAACTCTTTTTTTCTGTTGAGTCATTTGCTTTGTTTATGTAGCCTATGTAGAAGTGTAGTTTTACAAAATGCATTCTGCAGGCAGGAAGAACTCCCCTCTGAACAGATTCTCTACCTGAGCATCAAGGAAAGAAATAAATCTGTAGCTGATGACAATTCAAGGGCAAGGAAAACAACTGTTCAGAGGAGAATTATCTGATTTGGTTCATGTTTATTTTTACTTATATCTAGCAATCTGCTCTCCAACAGAAGATGCTTATTTGCAGAAAAGAAGACTGTCTCCTTTTTGGACCGATGCCCGATCTGGAGAAAAGGTGCCACTAAGGACAAGAGGTATGTCTTAAGCATGTATTAGCTAATGTAATAGGTGCCTAGTGTTGTAAAAGCAATTGTACGTGTCATATATGTTAACTAGTTAAGGATAAATTCTTAATTTCTTTCCATCGCGCTTCTTACCCACTAGCTAACATAGGCTAAATCTGCCTTCCACTCAGGAGTACATATTCCAAAGGAAAATATTCCACATGCGGAATTTTGGAATTAATTATTCCCAAATAACTTGTGTAGAGAAGCTCTAGGGTACAGCTCGGTTAATTCATTATACACATGCTTACTGCCAAGTTCGAGGGCTTTACAATTTTACAAAAAATCTTTTCCTTTCAGGAACTGTTTGGAGAAAGTTTTCCATTCCTAGTATCTTGTAATGAAGGTCTGAATAACTCCAGGTTGCAAACTGAAATAGAACAGGTTGTAGCAGACAGGTGAATAGGTTAAGAAGCAGAAAAGACCTGTTACTTTTTGCTGCAATGGAATCACTACGAAAAATGCAAAAGGGAAAAATCAACTTCCATTTGCTTAAGGCTCAACCCTTATTTTTAAGTTATTTCTACCGTAGGGATTTTGTCTTGCAAACTCTTTCATGTAAGACATTAAATAATGTCGCGTTACTGGTGTGCCAGCTATGGTATCCAGTAGTTACTGAATATAAACCTGACTGTTTGCATTCTCCAAGTCTTTGCCTCAGTAATATCTTTAAACATAATAGTCTCTGCCTGTTGGCTTGTTTTCTCATGGGGAGGGTGACAGAACATTTTGTGTTCTCTTATCTTCAATAGCAATGAAACAGGAGGAGCTCCACAATGCGAAACCAAATCTACTGCTATTAATACAACATCCCAGCCACAGAGAAGAGATTTGTTTATTTACCAAAGCTAGAGATGCCTCTCTCTGACCTTTCCAGAGCTTGTGTGCTTTAGCTGGGAATAGATTCCTCAGAACTGGGTGCTCTTTTTAAAAATATACAGTAAAAAACATATACACACACCCCCGAAACAGAGCTCAGGCTGTATCCCAAATTGCATGAAATGACACACAGCTTTGAATAGTCAGAATAAGTCTAACTAGGGCACAGTCCGTATTCAGTTTTGATTACTTTGCTAGTGCACTGAGATCAGTCAGCTTTCCAGAGCCCACTCGCCTTTCTTACCGCCACTCAGCGACACATCTAGCTGACTATGACCATACATGGGCCCACTTTCTGTTGGAGACCTAACATCTGTCTGCAGCCTAAAAAACCTACCGGTATATATTTTTCTCATCTTTGCATAATTTAAAAGTGCTTCAGAATGTAAGGTACTTGGTTTAAAAAAAAAATAATACAGAGGTTGTTTTCTTCTGGAGTTCACCCTGCTTTACCTGTGCTTAAAACCAGTGAAAATCATTACATACACAAATCAAAATTTGTTTAACTATCTTTTTCACAGTTTGTTGTATTTAGTGACCTGCCTGTACAACTTAGAATAATATCTGCAAGACTTAATTCTTGCATTAGCATTAAGGATTTGACCTGGTTTAACCTCATAGACTCACAATCCATTTTGTGAAGCTGGTACATGTCTAGTATAGAGAGAGCTTCAGAGTGTTTCAAGGCTAGCTTTGCTCATCCTTGTTGGACAATTTTAAATTTAAGTTCCCAAGCCGTCAGCTTGCTAGATGCAGCTGCCCTGCAACACAGTTGGCAAGAATCAGTGTGGGCTGCCTCCTCAGCCATCTAGTTTTCCAGTTTGGCATACTAATTCAAACCACCACTGATTATGGTACCTGCACCATGACTGTTTGATATTTTAGTCTAAGCAGGCTATTAATGAATTACAGAAGCAGACCTGGGAGTAGGAACTGGAAACCAGGGAAGCAACTGGCCCTACACTCCAACGCAATAATCACTAAACAATATAGAAAAAGAAAACAATAGTTATACCATCTCTTCCTCCAACAGAGTTACAACAGAAGGCAGCACACAGTCCTAGGCAGACCCAGTCTTATCTGACAGCTGCCAGATAAGCTCTGAGTATGCTCGCTTAACTGAACCCTCCAAAGACTGAGGCTATAGCTGGCGTCCTGAAATCTCAGTCTGGGTTTAAGGCACTGCAGTCAGTTCCCTGCTCCTGCTGTCCCTGCCCCTGTGCAGCTGTGCCATCCCTCAGTCCTGTTGGCACCAGAGCTCATGCAGCAGAATTGCAAGCCACATCGCAGAGCTGTTCACCTGGAAAGTAATGCAGGGAAAAAACAGTTCAGGCAGCCTCATTCAGCATTCAGTTCACAGTGTGACTGACCTGTCTGTCAGCTGTACTGGTAAAACTACTTGTAGGGCTGAACACTGAATCTACCTAGTGAAAAACAACTTTTTATTCCCTGGATAACTTTCCAGCGCCTGTACCCATACTATGAAGGAGGATATGGGGATGGAAACCAGTAGCAAGGTGTGTAAGGTGGGAGCACAAATTCTTCTTTTGACAGAAGTACCAGATTCGAGGCAGCTTAAGTTGTTTGTTAAACTATGTATTATGACAAAGTTTTGGTTTAATTATGATATTACTACTTGTTTTCTAGGCTTTACATACAGGGTCCTGTGGTTTGACAATGCCAATCACCTGTAGAATTAGAAATAAAAGGCAAGAGTCCAAAAAACCTATCTTTTCTCTATAACCATTGGGCAAGATTATCTATAAATAAAATCTTCCAAATATTATTCTCAACCATACAGCAGCTTGGAAGGCCAAAAAACTGTCTTTCATTACTCTAGAAACTGCTTCACACTTTTGAAGGAACTGGTTTAGCAGTGATGCATCCCCTCATGCTCTGACCAACTTCACACTTAAATTTTTTATCCGAATCTAAGTAACAGGCTTTGGGGACCTTGTCTGTATTCCTTCCTACTCAAGCCTGTTCCCATCTGCCTGATCCCCTCAGTGACTTTATAATACTTCTTTTGTGTCACCACAACTACTGCTGCCTCCCAGTCAAACTTCCCACACTGGTCTCTAAAACTGCACTCCCTGCTTTTGCATGTTCAGCTTCTGTATCTGCAAGTGCATGAATAAGGGCTTGTTTGTATGCACAAAATTTACTATGACCATTTTTACAATTTGGGTTCAGACAGAGAACACTGTACACATAGCAAAGCTCTGTCTCCATGGAAAAATGCCAAAAAGCATCCGATCCCAGTAATTAGGGGAAGGTTTTATGAGGAACCTGTGGAAAGAGGTCCCTCACCCCGCCTGATTTGCAGCTGGGGTTTCTCCCTGGCAGTTGAGACCGGTGATGTGAGAGGTTAGTCAAGAGTGGGAGCAGATTCCTGTGGGGCTTCACCAGCCAAATTCCTATCTAGCAAAAGGTTGCTACAGCAACTCTGAGCCTCCCGAGATACAGAAATTATTGTAATGGCTGCTGAAATGCCTCCCTACTGCTCTGAGACAGGATAAGGAAAATCCTTCCCTTTGATACAGAACAGTTACCCACTGTCACACTTTTTACATCAGGTCTATACAAGCACCAGGTTTCCTGAACTTGCTGGGGAACTGATGGCTACCTTTCCCTCCAGAGAAAGACGTAGTTCCTCATTTGCATGTAAGGCAAACATAGAAATAATAAACCTAAACACCACACAACAAGGACTACAGTTCCAACACTTTTTTCCCATGGATACAGTGAGAGAAAAAACAAATCATATGACAAAAGTTAATATACTACTGAGTGGGCTGAACAGAATATAGAAACCTGTACAAAGCCAAAATATCTATTTTCCAGACTACAGTTTGTGGTTTTCAAAAACCACATAGATACGAAAAAACATAAACAAAGCAAAACAGGACAAACCCCCTCATAGCTTCTCAATGACTGTCCAGTAGTTTTTTGGCTGCCTCCAGTCTGTGCGTGTTTTCCTCTGGCATTTGGCCCGCTCACAGGTCGTTCAGTCCACTGGACTATGTAATAAATACCAGACAGAGATGATGCTTTAGACAGAATGGGAACACTTGTGACCTAAACAGGTCCTGAATCTAGAATGGGGTGGACTGAGGATAATCGGGGCACAGAAACACCAAATATCAGTGTATACCATAAGTGGAAAAACTTTCTCAAAATTGCTCCCATTTCCCTCCTTTTCACTTTTCAGCAACCCAGTTTGCTCTAGAAGCCAAAGATGAAAACAGCAGAATCAATTATCTGAAGTAGTACCCGTGCTTACCTGAAATAACTGGATGAGTTTTAAAAGTATTTCTTTAAAAAAGAAGTCATAACTTTTTGTACAGCTGAACATTCCATTGTGGCCACAACAAAAAGGACCCAATTCCTCTGGGTGTAAATCCCGTAAAATCGATACAGTTACCTCCTGGCTAAATTTGGCCCAACATGCCTAGAACATCCTTTGGGATTGTTCAATTCAAATATTGCACTAATCCAATCACCTGCAGTTGCCAAATGCTGTAATGTTTGGTGTCAGCACGCAGCACTTTAGATTTTTTGACACAAGCTTAGTCTCTTCTTAATAGAGTATTTCATTGGTTTCTTACCTTCCGCCAGGTCTATGAGCTTTTGGATTAACTCTGAAAAGCTTGAGAACAAACTATGCTTTCAGTAATGTCAAAATATCTTGCCTGAGTCAGAGAAATTTTTTTTTACTTCTCTCAGTTTAGTGTCTACTGTGAAGCTGATTCTCAGAGATCAAGAAAAGCATATAATGTTTAAAACAAAACATTTGTTAACTAAGGATTTCCTGGATTTTTCTGCTTTCTTATTTATACTATGTCCTGGACCTTGTGAAATCACTGTTTAACTTCCAGTATTATTTATGGAAGCCAGCCTGTTGCTGTTTCCAGATCTTACAGAGAACTTTCAGTTTGCAGTTTCGGTACTAGATGCGTAGTCCTGGCTTAAATTAATCAACGAAAAAGTAACTTACAGTAAGTACTTAACCCTTTCACACCCTGTCTGAATCTTCACAGGTAGGATCTTTTTCTACCTCTAAGCTACCTCATTAGTCAGGTTCCCAAATCCTGAAACCTCCTCTTCTGTGACAATTTAGAATTTGGGACTGCAGAGCAGCACAGTGCAGCAGAGGTGAATACTAGTTTTGTAGCATTTCTGTTGTGCACAGAGAGAGGTTTGAAATATTACTCTTTCAGTTATCAACACAAAAGACTAAATGCCTAAACATGGAAATAGATTTTAGGAAATGAACAATTTTTATGAGGTTTGGCATGCTGCCACTATTGATCAAGACTCTTCAATCCACAACAAAAAGAAGTAGACCGGGAATAATGATCTAGCATGCTGCATCCAATTTCTGTGCTGTCGGTGTGACTACTCTGTACTCTTACAACCACGGTGAAAAAATCAGCTTAAAGTATAACCCTCCTCAGTATATGGGCCCTGGATTTGCATGCTGTGGCATTATGTGTTACCATTCACAGCTGCATAAACTGTGCAAAGTGGTTTTAAAATGGTAGCAAATCAGAATTCAACATTTTACTTTCATTTTGGATGAGTAGAAATGACCATGCATATGGTACAAGGCAGTACAGAATCAGGTCAATGAAGTTTACGTGACTGCTGTCTAAGCAATGTTGTTAATGGTTGCACAATACAGAGCATTAATGAACAGAAAAGGATGAGAGAAAGCAATAATAAGTAACTTATTTAAAACTCTGTTTGGGTGCTCCCTTACCTTACAGTCCTCTTCTCTGACACCCATAGCTTTATGCCACATGACGGAAGACACACAGCATCATTGCTCAGACTTCAACATCACACCAACATCACCAATAGCCATGCAGGGGTCTTCTAGGATGACAGATAAAGGTTACAATCTCATGATGACCCATCTGGATGTTAGTAGGATGGAATAGCATTGTTTTTAAATGCTTTTTTGAAAACCTGGGCAAGTACATCCCAAAAGTCTTTATTTAAAACAGAAAATATTAAGACTGCAAAATCAAGCACACACTGAAATTAGAAAATTTCAGGGTTAGAAAAAGAAGCTGAGAATCATGTAATTAAAGATTACTTTAGGGCATATACATGGAAAGGCAACCTTTATTCTGGCATTTTCTAACTTCAGGGTGCTTGCAAATTATTCATATTTTGGCAAAGATTTTGTATATGTAAAATGTATATATTATATATAGAACTGAATTCATCCCTGTTATATTTTTGCCTCATAAATACAGTTTCCTGTTTCCATGCTAGAATCTACAGGATTAACATATTCAAATGCCAGTTGCCGGATTTATTCGTTTCTTGATAACCCAAAGGCTGAGCCTGGATGTGCTCAGCCTCTCCAAATTTCAGCCTTATCTAGTATTTTTTCTAAGCCACCCAGATAAATTATCTCAGTGTCCTGCGGTAAAGTGATTCTCTTGTCCAGGGGCTCTGGATTGCTCCAATTTTTTTTTTATTTAGCTTCATCTGCCACACAATTATGAGCTTAAATGTTAAGACTGATGAACAGATTTTTTTCTCTATTTCACTAATTTAGTTTTTAAAAAATATGTAACGCTGTACCAAGAATTTATAAATAAAATAAGTAGCTTCAAAAACACTGCTTTAGCAAGAGCATTGCCAATTTATTTCAGTGTGCAACAAGCCACATAAAGAAAGACCAACACAATAAATGTGTAAATAATCTTCATGTAGAGTTAGAAAAGTAAAAGAAAGACTGGAGAAGAAGACCCACTAATTCATCTTCTTGCAAATCATATAAGAATGTGACATATTCATTTACCCTCAAACAAATTATTTCGTTCTCCAGAAGAGAGCAAAAAAAAATGTTTCCTATAGATTTTTTCCCATAAATTTTCAGAAAATCATTTGAGTTAATAAATTATAAAAGAAAAAGGAACATATTTAACTTTTATTGCATTCAAATTTTGAATTATATATGTGGTCCATTTTCATTTGTGTCCTCTTTCTGTAATATAAATGTTCTGCAAAAGCAGCAAAACTGTTCTTTGTTGCTCTTTTACTGTTCATTATCTCAAAATCCTTTAAGTGGAAGTAAGTTTCTCTGCATATTATGCAAACACTTCAGTCCCATTTAATTCAGTGAAAACTGAGGCACAGAGTCAGGTGCTGAGGCTTCTGTTAAATCTGAGAGCAGAGCACAGAGCCTTCGGTATTCCATCTGCACACCCATTCCTTAGCCTTCTTCCTTCTTTCCCACGTATGTACACTTTCAGGAAAAAAAAAAAAAGGCAGGCAGTGCACTAAGCATCCTCTGACATGCTTAGTGAACTAATGTGTCCACAGACCACACTAAACATATATTCAAGATGCCAAGAACACTACACATGTTAGGATCAGGAAATCCTGACTGCCTCCATTGAGAGGTTAATGAAAGATAATTGTGTACATTTGCTGTTTGTTACTCAAATATCACTTCCTTATGACAATATGCATTACTTAATCTGCAAAGGTCAATGAATTACTCTTTAGTTCCTTCCAAATGCCTGTGCAATGAACTTTGCCATTTTTAATACAGATTCCTCAGTAGAGAACTGGTGGTACAGGTTTGAGGCTTAGAATGCCTCTCAACCTGAAAACACCTTTCATAGCAATGTATTTCTAACACTACCCGTACAGCTTTATAACTCTTCAGACCTAAGCAGAGACTTCACTGTAGTGTTCGTTCAAAATTTGCGCAGAACCTAGCACAAGCTAAGCACATAAGAAGTTCAATTACTGTTTTTTTTTAAATCTTCTTGCAATATAAATTATTAGCCAACATATTGAACCTGAAACACAAATGCAAAGAGATCTAGGAAAACTGAGATAGGCTAACATCTGAAGTGTGACCATGGTAAATAGCAGTCTGGATGAGCAACTTACTCTGTGTTGTTAATTGCACCACTAAAAAAAGAGGACCTAAGGTAGAAATATTGCAGGTCAACAGCTTGTCAAAACCGCATAAATGCACAGAGAATGCTATGAATGAACATAGTCCTAATCCTGTGAGCTAAACTACACAGCTGCTGACTCCCCTTTTCACCCACGGGGTGCTCCACTGAAACCAGGCGTGTTTGTATGGATACTCATCACAGCCCACAGGTTTGGGGGCTATATTCTGAACCAGTGTGGATAGTTTGAATAGCACTAGAAATCTCCACGCAGAAACAGGACAGCAGGGTTTAACTTAGCAGGTAGTGGAATGCACAAGCACAGCACAGAGACAAGACTGGGGAATTAGGCTGCTGGCAAGTAGCAGCTGAAAGCTGATTGAATACAACAGATTGGGCTTTCATACTGGACAGATAGGCAGCAGCGATTTAAATGGAGTATTAACAGTTTTGCTCTTAATTATTTCCAAACCTTCCAGCTAATGCAAACTCAGTATGACATGTATTTTGGCCTCAATTAATTATTTGCTCTTTCTGTGTGAATCCAGTTAAAAGAAAGCTGAATGGTTTGTTGAGAATTTCTGCCTATTTAAAATCATTCTTGTAAGTGCTTGGCTTCTTTCTTCAAACAGCTGTCATGTACGTAACTGAATATATACCTCACAAAAATCTTCACTTTCTCCATTTCAAGTGGAATTTCTTTCTGAAATGACACTGCCCTGCAAGCCAACAAATGGTCATCCTTCTGGCCCAGTGGCAGGTGGAAGGCCGTGAAACTCCAGAGCTAAATGTGGAAACTTTATGCCTTTAGAAAAGGGAGATTCCTATCTTGCCAGTTAGGTATCATTTCCTTTTTGGTCTGGGAGGATCTGAGATTATGGCATTTCTATGTATAGTACAGCTTTTTCTAGAAGTTTCTGAAAGTATATTACTTAGAAGTTTTATCTCAGATACTTATATAGGTAGTCTTGTGAAAGCCACAACAGCTGGTTTACACCTCAAAGAATAAGCATTACTAATAAAAATGTCAAACCTCTCCCAAACATCCCTGAAATAGAGAATGACCTTCCAAAATATGTTGCAGCAGACTGTTTTAATGCAGCTACTTCCCGAAGTGAGCACTTGAGTTTTGTTTTCCTATCTCTATTTTCTATACATCCTCCTTGATACTCTCCTTGTATAAAGTACCCGGGATCTCTCATCAATACTAATCCGATATGGATCCAGGGTAGACACACAATAGCACTTGTGACAAATGGGACAGAATGTACTACATGACATTTATTCAGCTTGTGAGAGGACAGACACATAAAGATTATAGCGGCATAAAATAAAAAAGTTTCATGTAGACAACACAGGATCTAGCGTGAAGACTGCTGACTGGCACAAAGCCAACCCATCAAAAAATCTGATACATATTTTTACTGTCACGGTGAATTTATAGCCTGAGATTTTTATATTCCCTTTATAAAAAAAAACTCTTCAACGTCTGCTTTTTATTTCATCATACTCGGGAAAGAAAGAATGTCCTCTCACCAAACTGAAGTGAGAATGAATTTAGTTGAGCCTCTCTCCTAATCAGAATAATTGAATTGATTCTTTGAGCCAAAAGACCAAAAAACCAAACTACTGGTACTGCTTTGGTTTACCATGGCCTTCAGGCCTCTTTTTTGGATGATTCAGGAGGAATTAAAATGTACAAAACCAGTAACAAATGACAATCTCGTATGTGTCAGCCAGGATCAAACAAAAGGGTTAACTGGACAATCATGGTTTCAGGTGGTGACCACAGCTTCTCAAGCAAAACTTATAAACTAATAGGAGATAAGGCATTTAATCAAAAAGCTGGACATAGCATTTAGCAACAGTTAAGACAAGTTGCATACATACCTAGCCATGTGGAAATGTATAGGTCTTTCTCTTTCCCATCAACCAAGATGTCTCTACAGAAAAAAGGAAACATAGAAGCAATAGAAGTTGTTAATAGCTCCAGCACATCATATGCCACACAAAATGGCTATGAAATGCCCAATTTTAATATTTTGAAGCCTTAACAGGTGTCACAATGTAGAACCACTCTAAACTTGTCTCAGCATACAAGGATATTGAATGCTCCAAGTTTTCTTATGGATGATGAGCATCCACAGGCTTTAACAGAACACCTGCCAGATTACAACAGCTTGGTGAGTGTGGACATTTTGAAAAAAGTGCCTCTAAAGGTCAGTCTAAGCACTGGAGATCTTCCAGCTTTGCAGAGCAGCATGGAGTTCTGCACAGCAAATATGAATTAACAAATCCACTTATCCCTCCCTACAGTTGTCATAAACAGGTGCTACATGAACACAGGCCAGAAACAATTCGTGTCTTTACCATTCTCAATGAAATTTTCATTCGTCTTTCTTCTTAGTCCTTTCTGTGACATTTGAGATGCGAAAACTCTTGTATGTGCAAGGTAATCAAGTTCACATTTGGGAATGGTACATGAACTCAACATACTGCCCCGAGGCTCAGGCCTGAAGGAATTTCAACTGTGCAGAGATGGAATATGCGAAGACAGAAATACGAGGAACACGGCGACATTGCTAACTGTGCGAATAGATGGACATTATTGGGTTGATAAAAATAGGATGGGGAGGTAGAGATGCATGTAAAATGATATGTTTTGGAACAATAGTGCTTCACGCTGCTTTTGCACAGGTATAAAGAGCTACACAAGCATTGTTCTACTTCAGTGCTGCTGTAAACTCCCCAAACGAAGGCAGCACCAAGCAGTACAGTTGAGCCAATGTTGGGTAGCGGCAGTGTTTGCTGTATTCTTTCAGTGACTGCTGCAAAATTTCTGGCTGCCACACCTAAATTATTCCTGGAGTACCTGGTGCTCCTCCTCCGCCTCCTGCGTGGCTGATTGAATGTACAGCCTGGCCCTAATTTTGCAGCTAGTCTCAACAAGTACAGTAAACACTCCAAAGCATTCCTGGCACAGTGGAGCAGACATGAGCAAGAATTGTCTTTAAGCAGTTGCTACCCAAAAGAGACAGAATATATCTTCCAGTTATGAATTCTGGATTCCAGATAGACAGTTTGCACTGTACCTTCCATTTCAGCTACAGATGTGAAGCAGATTCTTGAATTTGCAGTCAGAACAAGGTAGGACAATGTCTGCTAATGCTTTTGCTTTCTGTTTGCAGACACTGGAAAAGAAAGTCTGCTTTCTCCACAGTGGAGCAAGTTTTAATCCAAGATTCATTTCACTGCTTCACTGAAGGCAACATAACACAAATGTGTCCAAAAAGCACAATTTGGTACTGTATGTTCTTCACTTTTCCTGTGCTATAAACAAGAAAATTAGATTATTTCATTTTTCATTTTATTTATTCATCATAACCTCTCATACCTCATATTTACATCTTTGTCTGCATATCACTATATTGCCTTTGAATGTTCTTGCTAAATGCCATTATTTTTATTGTACAAATACGGCACACGGAGACAAAATGCTTATCCACATGGGCCAGTGTTAGAGTTAGAACTGGGTTTTTTTAAATTCTAATCTACTGTTCATTAACAAAAAATTCAGAATATTTATCTGCTATGCACTTGGATTTAAAACATTATTTTGCCCAGTTCAGAGATACTGTATTATGCCTCCAGCTGGATTTTTCTTAGAGCTATACACCTGGATTACCAAAGTGTTCTGAAACGCCCCAACTGAATTTCAAATGAATATCAGAAATAGGCAAGGATATACATGATACATGCAGAATATGTATCTAGGGAAATCACAGAAGATCTAGTTTCCACTAGTTGGTTATACATAAATTATTTAGGCAATCTTAGTAAGCCTGTTGATTAGCTGGAGGCAAAGATATCTATTTTAGGTGTACTTAGGGTCAGGATTAACTCATGAAACTTGGATGGCATTGCCCATGAAACAGCTAGAATCATTTCAGCAACCTCATTCAAAAAATAGGTAGTCTCCTTTTTTATCACTTCTTAACTTTTTTTTTTTTTTTTTAGTTTTCCTTAACAAAGAGGACAAGATTTTTGAAAATCATGTGATAAATGTCTTACAAAACTACACTAGAAACTATTTAGGGTGACTGGAGAAGAAACAGGACTGGGAGCCAGGAGACTATTTCTATTTCTAGTTCTGCTATAGACTGTGTTAAAGGAGAAGCCGCTGCCGGAGCATTCACACACCATTCAAGGAGTCGCACACACACCACCCGAGTCTTTAACTGCCAGGACCAGGGTCCCTTTGCAGTGGGCAACTCAGGGGGCTGATGGGTGCCCCTTTCCACTCCTCACACACACACACTCACTCTTGGATGCACTCCCTCCTTCTTCAGGCTCGACCCTAGGTTTCCCGCAGCAGTGTGTCAGGCGTTGGATTTCATAAAAATAAATAATTTAATTGAAAAAAGGGCAGGGTGAGCCCGGGCTGGGTGCCTCCTGAGAGGGACACTGAACAAAGAAATCCCTGGACAATTACAGGGATTCTCTGATCTATACACCCGGCCCTCATGTGCTCTTCACACGTCTTTTATTCCAATGGTGATTTTTGGTCTGGGGTCTTTGAACACCTTACTGGATTCTTTTTCTATGTCCCGGCAGGCAGGCTGTTGACTGCTCTTATCTTTGCAGTCTTTGCTGAGAGTTGTAGCCTCCTTATCTTCTGGTTTACTCCTCTTGTGTGCCTGCACTCCCTGGCAGAACATGGGAAACTGAAAAGTCCCAGACTTAAGGGAAAACATGACCAAAACACCAGTGTGTTATGGACATTTTCCCCATGCTAAAAGCCTAAACACAGCACTGTACCAGCTGCTAGGAAAATTACAAAGAAAACTGACTCTATTGTGGCCTAAAGACTTCAGCAAATCTAGCCACTCATGCTAAGTAAAGCTAAGCAAGCAGTATAAATCACAGCATATTATAACCCTAAGTAATTTATTCTAATTAAAAGGTACTTATTTAAGCTAAACAACTGGTATCTCTCAACAGTAAGAAATACAGAGATGTAGAGAGTGTAAGAGATCCTAACTAAATCTCCTCTCCAGAGAGACTTTAAGAGCTTAAAAGTATTTTTAAAATATGACTCAGGACAAGTTTTCTTTTTCTAACAGAACTGGGGAAAAAAAACGCAAACCACCCAGGAGTCAAACAATCTTTTAGAAACCCAGAACCTTGAAATAGCACAAGTATTGTAGGTCAGGATAATTTGAGTTCACATGCAACACCATTGACATATAAGAAATCTACATTTGAAAACAAGTGTCTTATATTGGAAGCCTTGAGCTCTGACATTAATTGTAAGAATTTTTGTTCTGCGAGTGACCAAAAACTACCATGGGTAATTTGGGAGGTTAAAGCCCTTTCAAAAATCTATCATTTTTTGAAATACCTATATAGATTGTATTGAATGGTAGAAATGAGGTGAGGAAGCAGAAACATGGACGATCAATATAGCATTTATTCCACTAAAGGAAAATGTGTTCAGATTTGATTAGAGTCACATTAATAGAGAATGAAGGCAGTCCAGCAGTTTCTCTTTTTCTCCTGAACAGCCTATGTTAGGAAGCAGGTTTGAAGACCTGAAGAAAGGTAGGGGAAGGTGACAGACACAGTGTAATTGCACCCATTAATCTTACCACAGAAATATTGCCTTTTAAAAGTAAACCCCATGTGGATTGTGGGTTACACAGATTTCTGATGGTTCAGACTGGAAGAATTTGACTGTTAAACTTAACAGAGCACTTGGTTTCAACCCCTAGTTTTGTCTTATTTCATGAGAGAAAAAAATTCAACATAAAAGAATTTTTTATTAAATAGAATTTTGGAAATTCTATTTAATATACAACATAACCAATAAAATGTCTGAAAACTACAGTGTGTTACTTCAATATATTACTAATAACTGTCTATGAGTTTGGAGGAAATCCTCCACAAGAAAGACAGAAAGTAACTTCAGCTTGTGTCATATCACAAAATGTCACAAGTCTAATAAAAGTGGTAGTCATGTGACATTAGTCCAAAACAATGGCTGAAAATGAAGTAATCTCCATGACTAAGAAAACCTTTTCAATCTTACATTATTGCTACTCACCTACAAGGAGTGCATCTTGATGTCTTCCTTTCAATCTTGAAAAGTCAGAGAGAGCGTGACTTTTCATTGTGATTCAGTAAATATACGAAATGACAGAGACCCGTTACATGGTAGAACTGTTCATGGTACAGTACTACAACACTGAAAAAAAGGAAATCTGTATATCGTTTATACCCCCTTGATTACAGTCTCTGATAGGGTCAAGAGATGAAAAAAGAAGTTTTAAAAACAAGTAATTCAGATGGTTCACTTTAACCCAAGAGTTACTGTACAAAGCCTGAGTAAATAAAAGGTGAAAAGATAAAAACCTGGCATCTCTGAGCTACTTTCTGGTTGTCACTGCTCTCAGACCAATATAAGCATCAATATGTACAGACTAATACAAACATATGAAAAGTGTAGCTGTTTGTGTACTTTTCTTGGGCATCCTTTCCTTCATCCATCCTATCACAGACAGGGTCAAGCACTGTGGATGAGTACAATCCACTCTTTTGCTTTCAGTGACCATAGACTGATAGCTTCCAAACTGAAGCAACTTTTTTTGCTCAGGAAGTGGTGGCCCATCGCCTACAGCAAAGTAATTCAACTTTCATTGCACTATTAAGTTCTACAGGTAAGTGCTAGTATGATCACAGCTGTGACATCCCAATTAGTCATCAATCTGTTACAGATAAAAACGTAGAGCAGTTTTATAACACCTTACAAACAACAAACTCTGTCATTTTACAAATATTGTGCCTGGTCACACAGCCCCCTTACAAGCTTGCTAGTATCCCTAGCCCCTTCTACAGAGAGCAACATTGAGATCCAGAAGCACACAAGGGATATTTACACAGGAAAAAATGGCAGCTAGCTGCCAAATTAATCAGAATTAGACCTTAATTAGATAGAAAATTCAGGTCAGGATGAGATAAGAATTCAAATCTCATGGGCACTGACCAGTGCTTTATTTCTAAAGTTGTTGTGCATTTTTAAGATAGCAGTCAAGCTGATTTCCCTTTAAGAGAAATGACTTGGCCATCAAATAAGGATAAATTATTTTTTCAGATATGCATGATGGATCTTGGTTCTGATACAATGTTGCTGTCTCCCATACTTCTAGATCTCCTATTGACATCAGCATTAGGATAAATAGAAAGATTTTTCCAAACAGGGAAATGGAGATTATTGTGGCAAATACTCTAATGGAGTCTTCGGTGACAAACCAAGTGACTATCAATAGGACACAGAAATAAAAGAAGAGATCTACCAAGCCAAACTATGATCTCTTATAGCTACTGTCACTGAGATCAGAATCTGTCTCACCACCTCTTTTTCACTACGAAGGCAGCAAGCAGCCGCTTTGTGCAGGAACAGTGATCCAGTTCTAGAAATCTCCCAGCAGCAACACTATCCTTTGTATTCAGTCTCTCGGTCTCGGTGGAAGTCAAATTCTACCTGCTGCTGATACAGGAACACACATTGCCTAGGAATTAAAATTATTTAGAACAAACTCAGATTATCCTAATTATCAAAATCCAAACTCATATTTTATCACTGATTTTTCTACTGGGTTTGTGTAACTATTTCATCTCAGTATTTTTTGCATTTTGCTGTTTAAGCTATAAGCTTCTTAGAGGGGGTAGAGGGGGAAGAAAAAAACCCTTGACATAATACCATGAAATCAAAGAGCAAGCTGACTGGAAAAAACAGTTACTATATTTAAACTGCATTATCCTATGACAGAACTGCAGTTTTAAAACCTTTCCACTTTGATACAGCACTTTTGCAGTATTTTAATATGTCTTAGTAGGTTTCAAGTGGCTGAAACATTTTAATAACCGTAATTTAAGAGGAATAAAATAGTACCGTAGGAGGAAGAAACAATGCCCCCATTTGTCAGTCATGAAGACTTATATTTGAAATCAGCTGAGGTAATAAGAGCAATGAGTTTGGTGGTCTCAACCTAAGCCCCATTAGGCAATTAGCCAGTCTGCAAAAATCATGACATAATTTGGCACAGTTAAGCAGAATGGTATAACTTTGTCTATGTCCACTGAAAGAGATCCAGGCCTGAAATAGGAAGGCTATTGCAGGTCAGCATTCAGGTGTATTGGCTCAACAGAGAGGCATTTTGTGTAGTGCCCTTCTGTGCCGCGTTTAGCTCTAGTAAAAGCTATCAATCTGCTTTGAAAATTGAGCTACAAAACATATGGGTTTGTGTACAGCAAGAGACATTTCATATTATGACCAGTAACTCTACTGTGAATCTGCTTTGCAGCAATAGGGGTGACTCAATGTTATTGCAATTTGAAGGAAAGCATCCTGCAGTCCTCTCTCGGGCCAAATTCCCATTTACTTCAATTAGTAAGCATTACAGGAACCGTTTTACTGCTGCTGCCTGATGTGTTGGCTGCTTCTTCTAATATATTACAGTGAAAAAAGACAGTAGGCCAAATGTATGAATGGTATACGTCCATTACGTGAATGGAATTTCATCAAGGCCAAAGCTGGCCCATTTTGTCATGTTTCTAAGGGGTGGCTCTAAGGGGTTCCACCTTTAAAACAAACCACAACTTCATTTTGCAGCAGCAAAATGAATTAGTTCCCTTCTTCCTTAAAGATGGAGAATGTAAAGCTATCTGCACCCTCTGGAAGTATTAATCACCCGGAAACTTTAATGGGCTTGCACTGCTTTAAGGCAAAGCTGAGGTGCCGTCATTCTGATTTGGGTCAAGATAACCATCTTCTTTAAGAGACAAGACAAATTTCGTTGGAAACTTTATGAATCCTTGCATAGCGATAGGAAATAACACTGATTTCAATTCACAATTCTAAATTTGTATGATATCAAGTGATGCCAAAATTAGCAGGTACTGCTTCTGCTGCAGTATCTACATGGGTATTTGTAGTTCATTCTGCGCTATACTGTCTCGACCAAGCATTGTATCTGCAAATGTTTTTCAAATGTGCAGCTGTCAGAAGATCTCTAATGATTTGGAGGGTATCACCTGCAAATAAATCCTCACTGGTCAGCTAGCATCAACCTTGCACATCTGTGGAAAGACAGGGAAGCAATCGTGAAGGAAATGCAGAGTTTATTCTGCTCTGGAAGAGAAAGACCTATTGAACAGTCCTTAATTCAGTCATTCTTCTCTCAAAATTCACTGAGCCATAACAGAACACAGGACAGAAATAAACACAGGCAGAGGACTATGCTTTCGTGTTCTTTCCAGATTTTATGCAAGGTCTATGTTCAAAAGATGGAAAAAAGGGGGAGAAATCAAATCCTCTATTCATAATGGATGAGAGACAAACAATGGAAGTGGAGTTGTCAAACTGTAGCTGAACTAGTGAATCCCAGAGAATGCCAAGAGTTCCCCAGGATTCGCTAGAATGCAAACTCTGTTCGCTTTCCTAGCAGCATTTCCGCCTGTTAACAAGTTAGACTGAAAGGACACCATATCTACTTTATTATACACTCTGCCAAGCTCTAATTGCACATGCCATGGTTCTGGTATGCTTCAAATAATTTTTCCATAAGCCTTTTTGGAAACAGGCACAAAAAGGAAACCAACAATGACGTACAAAGTATATGACGGGGAGAAATAATATTAAATATGACCCGGGTTTCTTTCTAATACCAGTTTGTTTTGAAAATTGCTACTGATGCTTAATTGTATTGCTCTTTTACAACATTTAAAAGCAGTACTTAAAAATAGAAAGAAAATGAAATGCAGGACTTTCAAGTCCTTTACAGATGCTCTTGTATATGAAGGCTAGTAAAATATGCTTGTGTGTAAGAACATTGCTGTGGTAAATGTATTTTTACAAAAAGCTTACATAAAATGCAGGCTGTGTTAACGTGGTAGAAGGGAAGAAACTACTCATTTAGACGTACTGTGCTGTTAGTGAAATATGTTAATTCAAGTAGCTGGTGTTATTACGTATATAATGATTGTGGAAATTATGTATTTTTTAACGTTGCATATGCACGTAATATGGGGACTGACATTGAGTCTATCATGCAGAGGTGTCTGAAGAGAGAGGTGCACATGTACATACTTGTGTGTTAGGGGATACTGATAACTTTGGTGTGGGTGATGTGGGCCTGTGACAGGCATCGATCAGCAGTTCCATTGGCATCGAGTGCGTATATTCAAAGACATCATTTTGTAAGAATTTTACTTTCACATGCATCTGCACCTTGCAACTTCAGTTATGTTTTGGGGATGATGGGATCTTGTGTTCACACAGTATCAAGTATTAAAACTAGGTAAGAAACATACAGTAAACTATATAAACTATAGAAAACTGTTATGTTGACATTCTTTATGTGTCTAACAGTTAGGGTATATCTATATACATGCAGTGTGAGGCAGTGGTATGAGAAGCAATGTAACTGTATTCAAGCAAGATTTGGCCATGCTGATGAATCCTGCTGATAAGCAAGACAAAATTAATACAGGCAAGGCATGGAAGAAGTAATTGTCATACCTGAACTAGATCATCAGATCTCAATCATGATTTTTTATTCAGAACTACCCTGCAAAGTGTAGACATGCTGTCAAGTTATCCTTACCCGGACATTGGCTAGTTACAGAGTCTCTTTCAGGGCAGTTTTACTTTTGCTAGAAAGGCTATAGGGCCACACATACCCTCAAACATTCTAATTTTATATTGGCTGTCCCCTCTCCTTTCTCCTTTTGCTAATACAGAGGTAAGACTAAGATATTTTCCTTCCAGATCAGGCATACAGTTTCTTATAGCGTGGTACCGTGGGTGGTTTGTAACAGCGATGGATATGCAGATTGTATGTAGGCTCTGCATTTATGTAAGCCAGCACACATGTGGAGATCAGCTTTTATATTTGCCCATGCATATACAAGAACATTGCTTGGCACCAAGTGCTTTTAAAGGAAGGTAATTATATTGTGCATCGAATTGCTTGCAATGCATCGTCTATGTATTGCAGGTGTCATTAATGTCAGTTGCTCTCTCACAGTTTGTATTGTGTTCATTGAACTTTCTGTGAATTATTGGGTGGGATGGCTAAATCAGTCTGTTTTCTGTGTTCTATATTGGTTTGCGAGCCTGTATCAGTTATCGAGATGCCGCGCTGAGGAAAGCTGGTATCTCACACCACACACGCTGCTGAAATCACACTGTGCAGTTTATACCTCCTTACGTTATCTGCGTGCGAGCCAGGGCTGAGTGTGCGTGTCACTGTTATGCTGGCGGGGCAGCGTGCGACGGCTGCAAGGGGAATTCGGGAAGTTGTGCAAAAGACATTGCCGGGTGTCAGCGCAGGCCTCAGAGCAGGGGCTGGGCCTCTGGGGAACGAACCCCCTCAGCTCCAGCATGGAGGCACAGGGCCCTCACTTCTCTCCCACCTCCGGTGCGCTCATGGCTGGATGAGGCTCCTGTCACGACAGAGGTGGGGGCAACCCCACACTCACCCTTTGGCTGGATGAGGCTCCTGTCACGACCGAGCTGGGGGCAACCCCACACTCACCCTTTGAGGGCGGCCCACACAGGCAGGCTGACACTCCTGTCACGATACGCGCCGGGACAGCTCCGCGCCAAGCCCCGTCGCTGAGGCCGCCTATCGCGACAGCGCGCGCTCCGGGCGGCGGGCAGCTCCCCTCAGGCGCCGCGCGCCCGCGCTGCCGCCAGGGCAGCCCCGCTCCCCCTCAGCCACCAGCCGCGGGTTGAGGCCGGGACAGAGGGCGGCCGCGGCGGTTCACGCCGGGGCAGGGGGGCGGGAAAACGGCCACCCCACCTGCGGGCCTCTCCCCCCAACGGCGGAGCGGAAGCGCTCCCGCCGCCGCATGAGGCCTGCATCACCCGCCTCCACCTCCTCCGGGCCGAGCACGGGCGGGCGGGCGAACGGCCGCGCCGGGCAGGGCCGCGCCAGGCTCCGCCGCTGCTGCCG
>VUYV01000004.1:785060-808616 GCA_008711295.1 Anarhynchus alexandrinus
CGCCTCAGCGCGGTGGGCGGGGCCGCGCCTCCCCCCCGCCCCGCGCCGCGCCGCCCGCCAATGAGCGGCGTCCACATGCCGCGGCGGCGAGAGGGGCCCGGGCTGCCCAGCTGCCGTAAGTTACATTAGAGCAGCCGCCGCCGGTGCGCGGGAGCCAGCGAGGGGCGAGGCCGGGTGGGCGAGCCCAAGCCGTGACGGCGACCAGCGGCCTGGGCAGGCGAGGGGAGGATCGGGCTGCTAGAGGGGAGGGGGCCATTCCGACCCTTCCCGGCGGAGGCGAGGCGGGCAGCGGGGCAACTGCGCTTTTTTCTTACCCCGCCTCTGGAGGCGAGCGGGGCGAGGCGTGCCGTTATCGCCCTCCGCGAGGGCGGCTCGCAGCCCGGTGAGGCGAACGGAAAGGCCGCTCGGCCACCTGGACGCGGCCCGTCCCCGCGCAGCCACCCGCCGCGCCCCGCAGCCGGCGCCGCCGAGTCCCCCTCCTCCCCCCGCGCCCCCTCCCGCGCCCCGGAGGCGACAGCGGCTCCGGGGGCCCGCGACTCTCTCCTCCTTCTCCTCAGCCGCCCGCCCGGGGCCGGGGGACGCCTGAAGCCCCACTCATCCNGCTGAGGTGGGCTTCGGGGGGCTCCTCTCTGTGGCGGGAGGGGTCTATGGTGATAGCACGGGGGCGGTGGGGGAGAGAGCGAGGGGCTGAGGAGGGGGCTCGCCGCCGCGCCCGCCGCCGCTGAGGAGGAGGAGGAGGAGGAGGAAGAAGAAGAAGAAAAGAGGCGAGGCTAGCTTGACTGCTCCCTGCCCCAGCCATGGAGAACGCACACACAAAGACTGTGGAGGAAGTTTTGGCTTATTTCGGCGTCAACGAAAGCACCGGGCTCAGCCTGGAGCAAGTCAAGAAGCTGAAGGAGAAATGGGGCTCCAACGGTAGGTGAACCGGCCCCACGCCGCCCGCCGCCGCGGGGATGCTGTCGCTGGCACTCGTCCCTCCCCCCCCTACTTTTCTCCCTTTTCCCTTTCCCCTTTCTCTTTTTCGCTCATCCTTCTCCGGGCCCTGTTTTCAAGGCCTAACGTTGTGTGTGTGTGTGCAAAGCCGGCATCTCTTGCAGGACCCGGAATAGGAGCGAGGGAGAGAAGATGGCTGACTTGAACTCCACCTCGTGGGTTTCTTTCATACCCCGAGCTCGCAGGGCTGCTTTGGAAAGGAGGATGTCACCTCCCTTTCCTTTCACCTTAACGGTGGGAAATCTTCTTCCATTCTGCAACGAAGCGCTGTGGGTTTTGGTTGGTTTTCTTGTTTTTTTTTTTGTCCGTCTTGACCTTCATTTTTCCCTGCTTTTCAGTGCCTTTCTGTCCCTTTTTTTACATTTTTCTCTCGAGTCGGGGCACAGAATTCAGCCCATAAGGTGTTTCTTTTTTTTTTAATCCTTATTGCTTGGCCTTCCTAGTCCGTTTTGAATTCCCGTGCCGTTGTGTAAAAATGAAAAGCTGTGAGAAGATTATACGGTGGGGTTTGGGTTTTTTTTAGCTTGAACGGTGCTTTTATGCCTCTTGAATTACTAAATCTAGTTGCGGGGTAATAAAAAAGAGAGCAGAAATGAGAAAATATCCCTAAAATGGAGGAAAGAATTTGAAATGTTTTGAACCAGGTTTGGTGGTTTGTTTCTTTTAAGTGAACGTGAAGGAAAACCTTTGTCAGAGAGCGTTTGAACAGCATTTTGAGCCTTTGACCCTTTGTGTGCAGCAACAGCAGAAGTCCCACAGCTGGCTGGAGTGATGACTTGGCTGAATTACAACCCTTAGCACACTCCGGCTAACCTGTATGTGTCTTAAAATGCAAAACTATCGGGCCTATTCAGATACTGTAATGAACAGAGCTGCCTTGATTGAGATTTCAGTATGTCTGTCAAATCCAACCCAGTTCGGCGTGCAATTCAGGAACAGTATCTGGCGGATGCCTTATAATGCTCTAATGTGTTTCTTCAATGATTTCTTTTCTTTGACATGCTCCCTGGAAAAACCTTCCACTGACAGAGTTACCGGCTGAGGAAGGTAAGCATGTTCATTAAGTCATCTTCTGATTCTTGTTGATAATTCATCATTTTTTTTAATGTGCATAACTAAATGGCTTTGTTACATATTGCAGGAAAAACCTTACTCGAGCTTGTGATTGAGCAGTTCGAAGACTTACTAGTTAGAATTTTGTTGCTGGCAGCTTGTATATCTTTTGTAAGTATGATTTTTTTTTTATTTCATAGGCTTCTGTATTGCAGAATGACAGATGTTCCAATGTATAGGAACTGTACATACTGACCTTACTGTCTTTCTCAAAAGGTAGCAGTATAAGATGTGAAGTAAATTGCTCTCTTACATTAGTTGTCTTGTGAAGAGGTTTCTGTATGCTAGAAAACAAAATTCCAGGGAACCTTCCATTGCATGAGTCATAAATACGTAACTACACTAGACAGGTATTTTAAAAAGTGCTTCTCATTCAACCCAGTTTGCTTATTTGAGGTGGGATTTCCCAATGCTTTTGTTGGCTTTGAAAACTAACCTTGAGTACGTAAGTGTTTAACTGGACATTCTTCTTGCCTTTGAGTTAATCGTTATCAAGCTCAATGTATAATCATTGGAAGACATTTTTGGATGCAATGCAGACTGTAAATAGAATTTACATGGCGAATATTCCAGTTGCCTTCCCTTCCTGATAATAGCAAGGTGACAGTTGTTGCTTTTGACAGTGACAAGAATGATGACGGCTCTGATGGCACCATTGTTGACCAAATTTGGTAACTGACCTTTGGATAGTCTAGTCATTAAATGGACATCTTGCTTTGCATACAGGATTAAAAGAACAAGAACACTTTTAACTTAATTTTTTAAAAAAGCATGTTTAGGCAATCTTTTTACATAATGTGTAAAGAGTATCGTTTGCTGAAAAACTGGAAAACTGAGGAAGGGCTAAGTATAGAAGGAAGATGAAGGCGGTATGTCTTGGGGAGCTGGACAACAGAAACAAAACTGTGCAGAACATTAAATTGTTTAGGTAGGAGTTAAAGTTTATAGTAGACTTTGCCCTGGAGTTGTAATTAACTACTTAAAAAAAAAAAAAGTGCTGCAGATCTTGGGGGGGAGTGGAAATTGTGGTGACTCTTTAGCTAAGGGCGAGCTAATTAGGATGGGCAGAGGAGAATGTTCTCTGAAGCTGTTCTGTTTGATGGGAGAAGGATTGCCCTGTTGCGGCTGCTGCAGTATATGCTGTGCTGCTGATCCTCCACCAAGAGAGGCTTCAGCTATCCCCACACTGACGCCTTTCAAAGTGCTTTGGGTTTTGGTGTGCATATACCATTGCCAGCTGGGCAGTGATTGGTGGCATTGATCTTGACCATGGAGACAGATGTGCTTTACTCACTCTTCTGTTTCCTTGAGGAAATCAGGCTGGCTATAGAAAATTGAATAAACCAGTCACTTCTCCTCTTTCCCATTCTCTCCTCCCAGAGGGTGAGAAGGGGATGTATTTTTGTTCTTGAAAAGTCAGGAGTGTTTCTCTCATCTCGTGAGATAAATGACAGTACGGAAGTTTGTTAGCCTTTTGTGCCAAGGTACACTATTTGTTTTTATTATAACCAAATAAGTGAAAAATCAAATTCACCAAACTTTAAGCTTTCATTGCTGAATCTGAAAAAGTATGATACCAGACTGACAGAGGTCATAGAACATAGACTGCCAAGCCCTCCTTGAAAACTTGATTAGTGTCTGGATTCAGTTTCTTTTTTCAGTATGCTTAATTTTCCTATCTAATTAAGAGGAGACTGTAGTCTAATGGAGTGTGGGATAGATCTGGGCTCTCTGCTGCTGTGCAACTGGCATAGTATATAACCTTGGACTACTGTTCTGCCTTTTCTGTCGCCTATTTAAGAGTTATGGATACCCACTATGAATTAATGTTAGTAGTAAACATTTTCTTTCTGATGAAATGTAAAAGAAAAAACTAGATGTGTTATAGTTTTGGTACTTTAAAAGCACTTCCCCTTTGTTTGTTTCTGGCTTTTTACCTGCTCAGGTGGTGATCATCTGTTGTCTGTTTTTCTTAGGTTTTAAGGCTTTTTCTTGGTGAAAGCATACTGGAGACTTTTGTAGTAGCTGTAAAGAACTGTTGAGTATGTTGATGTAAAGACTGTATTGCTGCAAAAATTAGACGTGATTAACATCACGCAAATTCTGGTGTTCCTGAAAATGTTTGAATGGAGTACATAGCTGTGTTAGGCTTGTGGACAGCAGTTGTTCCATAAGAACACTTGAAAATACTACATTAAAAACTGAAATTATACATAATGCTGAGATTACAAAATATGCTAAGTCATTCTTCCGATAGAACAACTTAATGCTAGAGCTTAACTTCAGTGTGTTTATAATGCTATCTTTTACAAGCCTTAGAAATTCAGGTTTTCCATTTGTACTGTTGCAAGGCATACAAAACTCCCAGTACCTTAGAGATCTTGACATGGATAATTATACTTAAAATGGAGTCAGTTAAATTTGCGTTGGTTTTAGATGTTGAGTAATACTGTTGAGAGCTGCTCTTTAATGAGTCAAGACTTCTGGCTTTCTTGGGGGCAGTGTCAGATCCCACAGAATCATACCATGGAACTTAGTGAAGTGCTGATTCTCTCTTCAGTGACTGCTTTTTACAACGATTTATTGCTTGATAGACTGTAAACTGTAGCACTTGAGTAGGAAGTAGGACATTGTATAGTGTACCAACAGAATTAAGGTTGGAGAGTGGCTCCTGTTCGACATAACTTTCAGCTGAAGACTTCTAGGCCTGCTGTGTCCAAAAGGGAATCTTCATCAAGATGCTTAAATAGGTTGTTTCCTTTGAATGACAAGGGATGGGAAAAGGTGGCTTACCAAGGACTTAAGAAGAAATGATTGCAAAAGCCCGCAAGTCTTGGAGTTACTAGTGGGGGGCCTGAGTGTTGGAATTGGGCATGAATATATAGCATTGACTTAATTTGTGTTTGGTGGTTGTTGTTGTTTTAAGTGTGTCACTGAAAACTTACTCTAGGTTAAACTCTAGTTTGAATTTGGTTTTTCTGATGATCAAATGGAGTATGTACTTTGTGCTAGTGGCAGCAGATTTACAATGTGTGCTTTCAGTAAAGGCATAGGTGCTGTTAGAGCAGTGAATGTAGCAGTGTTCTTCACCAGCTCTACATCATCAATTTAAAAATGTTGAAGATTCAGGCATGAGAGAGAGGGTCTTGAGGTTTATAGATGATTATTTTGTGTTGTGGAAGCTTTTCTGGCCATTGTGTTGTGATCATAAATCGTATTAGATTACTGTTGTGACTGCATGGAAACAGCTGTCTTTAACATTGAGATCTGCATTAGATTTTTGTGCAGAAACATCTCCTTTTACATACAGTGCCTTTTGTCCTCTACTCTCACACCCCCTGTCAGTTATGTGTCAGTAAAATAAATCAGACTAACAGCTGAATCTGTGTCACCCTAGCAGATTGTAGGGGTCATATGCTGCCTGTATGTTGGCTGTAGATACTATGTCCTGCGTTCCAAGTCAGAACTGCTTTCAGAGATGTGCCTAGTTAGTAACAGCTTAAATCTTACACTTTTTTTTTCTTCAGTATTTTTATTTGTCTTAAGTATGGGTTTTGAAAAGAAACAATATAAATAATTTCTGATGGTAAATGGATCTAGGTATAGCCCTGGACCTTGTCTTGGTATATTCTGTTGAATCTGTGAAGCCTATGCAGAAATAAACCTGTAGAGTGTGTCTCAGCAGTTTAAGGGCCTTCATAACCTGACTTTCTAGGTGCAAGTAAGAGGGTGTTTAATCTTCCATGAACTATGGCTTTTAATTCTTGCTACGTGTGTAGCATGTACTCAGTTCTACAGTATTTACATAAAAGAACTTGGACAAGTTGCAAGATATGCTTTAAACAGTGATGTATGCTTAACCATGCAATCTTATCTTTGCATCACACTTACAGTGAATTTTCTTCTACAAGATGGACCATAAACTCTACCAAAAACTTAAGTATTAATACAGCAACCTAAGAGCATTTTCCTGCCCTGCCCCCACTTCTTTGATTCCTAAGCTGATTTAGAAGTGAATGTTCTGGGGATGTTTTCTAATAGCAGATATTGATGTTTAGATTAAAACAATATATTGTGATTTAGTCCAGAGATTATTATAGCCTGTGAATTAGCATGAGTATAACCTAATCTGTGTTGAAAGGTGAGCAAAGCTACTCCTGGGGGAAGTAAGATGTGCCAGTAAAAATGTTGCAGGCTTTGCCCTGAAATCATCCCAAAAGCTACCTGTTAAGGTCAGTAGCAGTGAGTATGTGGCACAAGATGAGGATTGCTGTAGAACATTACACTGACATGCTTTTAGCTAAACTCGGATTACTCAATAGCACCCGAGATACCAGCTGATAGGTAGGGGTGATAACACTGTGAGAAGTAATTGTGATTCCATTTTACTTTGTAGAAATTAAATGGTGGGTGCCATCTATCTTTTTTTTCCTTTTTTGCTACACTAAACACAGGAATGTGTTTATTTTCAGAAAGACAGACTAGTGTATCTGATGGGTGCTTACAATCTGCTAAACCAGCAAAATTCTTAATTTTGTACTCATGTGTGGTCAAGAGCTGTTGGGGTGGGTTGTTCGGTGGTGGCTTTTTTTCTTCTCTTCTCTCCTTGGGTAGCCAATAAAAATCTCTACTGAATAATAGAACTAAAATTGTGAGATTTTTCTTTATTTCCTAGTGTTCAGTATAACTGACATGGAACAAGTATCAGGACTACTAAAACAGTTTGTATCTGCTTAATTTTAAGCAAATTTGTATTGAGAAGAGAAATCACTAAAAGAAGGTTTTCTGAGCAGTAGTTAGTACTTTGTCTGAAATATGCTAAATCTTAATTCACAGTATCCTGTGAGAAGAAAGCTCTCTTAAAGCAGTCTATAGTTTTACATGACCTGCTTTAATTAGTCCAGGGCTTCTTTTTGTTAGGATGAAATCTTACTCTCCCAGCTTGCTTCTAAGTTTCCATTGTAAAAATGAAAAACAAACAAAAAACCTTGTTAGGTTGCTGACAACAAACTGTTTGCTTTTCCTCTGTTAGTGGTAAGTGGGTACAGCCTGCTGGGCAACAGAACTCTATCTTGAAACTTCCATTCTTTAATTCTGTTTTTGTTACTTAATGATAAATAGTCATCTGAGACAACTTACATCCATAACTTGTCTGTCAATACAGAGATTGACTTGTAGAAATGCAGGAAGCTGTAAGGACACTTCTGTTCTTCTGGCTGCTTTTATTGGTAGTCACCTCATTGCTGTCTGAATTCTGCATTGCACCTCTGCCCCCTTTTTACAAATAACCATGAAAGCTAAGTGCTATTCGCCTGTCACTGTGTATTTTTTGGCTTAGTGTCCTGCAGGTCCATCCCATTAGGCTTTGATTAAAATAGACTTCTGCAAGCCGTAGCTCTAGCAGCCCTAAAGCAAATATGCTGAATGAAAGTTGTCCTTTATGCTTTCTACGTTGGCTGTTGTTATGGGACTTTTGTGTCTTGCTATTAATTTCCCTTATATTTTCAGACTTGCATTTCTCTTGTGCAATTACCTTACTCTCTTTTCCTACTCTTTTAAGCTTCTTAAATACATGGTAACTTTATTTATTGACCGTACTGCCTGAACAGCACATTGGAGATCAATGACCTGGAAATTAAGCTGTTCTACATGTGAGTCTTAATGTGATTAGGGCTAAAATATGGTGGGGCCCTTTTGAGTAGCAGTCAAATAAAAGATCTCTCATTGAAAATCTCTCCAGGGTCTGAAGTGTGCTAATGGAAACTTCTTGACAGGGACTCAATGCCTTGGACAAGAATTATCTAGTCTCTACCAGGCTTCAGCATATGATCTTTTTGTTACTAAAAAAGCTTAGTTAAATACTTGTATTTCTTGTTCTGCTTTCTCTTTGGTTTTTACTGTGTTTTTGTTTTTACTTCAGGCTACTATCAAATAATAAATCTGATCTATTACAGCAATGTGTTGTGTATCACAAGTCTCCTAAGTGGAGTGTTAATACAGCGGTAGTCTGCTTTAACAAACCCAAGAACTCACAATGTATTCTGTTATTTATCTTTCACTGTTAGTAATCTAATGCTGTTAGAAGATGTAAATCATCAGATCTGTATTGTCAGGATCTCTAATCTGAGTTCACCTGCTCTTTTTGAAATAATGGCTTATCGAAAGAAAAGATCCCTTGAAAACTTAGTTCTGGTTCTCCTTGCCATACTTGGATCTTGATGTCCTTGTAGCAACTTCCCTTACCTCTTAAAGTTGCAGGCTTTCTCAGTGTTATTTTATGACACGCATGGTCTTCAATCTGAAAAGATTATGGTTTAACATTGTAAAGCAGATGTTTTATTCCAGTTAACCTTGTAGGTGCCTGCTCTGTTAAGAACATCACAAAATAATTGAATTTACCTGCTTTGTTGGAAGCAGAATGGACTCTATGGAATTCCAATTAAAAAAGGGAGGACAGAAACAGATACTAAGCAGCTTTTCTGATGGCAGCATGTAACCTTGTATATGCTAAGAAAACTGGATATGTACCATCAGCCATTTCTGTCACTCCACTGGAGGCAACAGCGCCGGTGCAGAGTAAAAGCTGTCCAAGGGGGTAATGCATGGAGTGAAGACTACAATGCACTGTGTGACTGCTCGAGCAGGTCAAATGGCAGAAGTTGTTACTGGGGATTGGAGATTAGTGGTGTGGGAGGAGGGGAGCGTTAAAGGAGAAGCCGCTGCCGGAGCATTCACACACCATTCAAGGAGTCGCACACACACCACCTGAGTCTTCAACTGCCAGGACCAGGGTCTCTTCGCAGCGGGCGACTCAGGGGGCCGATGGGTGCCCCTTTCCACTCCTCACACACACTTTCGGGCACGCTCCCTCCTTCTTCAGGCTCGACCCTAGGTTTCCCGCAGCAGTGTGTCAGGCGTTGGATTTCATAAAAATAAATAATTTAATTGAAAAGAACAGCAGCAGGGTGAGCCTGGGCTGGGTGCCTCTTGAGAGTGATGTTGAACAAAAATCCCAGGACAGTTATACCCTTCTGATCTAAATATCCTCCCCTCAGGCACTCTTCACACGTCTTTTATTCCAATGGTGATTTTTGGTCTGGGGTCTTTGAACACCTTACTGGATTCTTTTTCTATGTCCCGGCAGGCAGGCTGTTGACTGCTCTTATCTTTGCAGTCTTTGCTGAGAGTTGTAGCCTCCTTATCTTCTGGTTTACTCCTCTTGTGTGCCTGCACTCCCTGGCAGAACATGGGAAACTGAAAAGTCCCAGACTTAGGGAAAAACATGACCAAACCACCAGTGTGTTATGGACATTTTTCTCATGCTAAAAGCCTAAACACAGCACTGTACCAGCTGCTAAGAAAATTACGAAGAAAACTGACTCTGTGGCCTAAAGACTTCAGCAAATCTAGCCACTCATGCTAAGTAAAGCTAAGCAAGCAGTATAAATCACAGCATATTATAACCCTAAGTAATTTATTCTAATTAAAAGGTACTTATTTAAGCTAAACAACTGGTATCTCTCAACAGTAAGAAATACAGAGATGTAGAGAGTGTAAGAGATCCTAACTAAATCTCTTCTCCAGAGGGATTACACAGACCCTCAAAATGTGTTGCCAGTTGGAGTGTTTCAGTGTTATTAATCATAACCTGAATCTTACCCTTTTATAATAAAAAATTGTTGCATTGGATTTGCTTGACAGTCTGTTTTCTGCTTGAGGCTTTCATGCTGCTGCTCCTTCCTTTTAACATCCTGGAGTGTTTCACAATTGAGCAATAGCTCTGAGCAGCATGTTGGTGGAATTATGGCGCTTGCTTTAGTAACGGTTTGCTCGCTGCAGTCTTCTAGTGATTCAGAGTGCTGTTGCCTGACTACCAGACCTAATTATCTCAACACGTTGTTCCTATTTACTGTCACTTTCCAGGCTTCCTGTTGCTCAACATGTTGACGAAAAAGCTCTTCCTCTCTGGTCATGTTAGCTTGACTTTTCTTTAGTAACTACAGAACTCTGCAGAGGCCCTGACACATATCCGCTCAAGTCAAGTGAATGGCAGAAGCCTAAAACTAGAGTGTAATTCTAAAGCAAATGTATTAAAGTAAAATCGATGTGGAGCCTTTTATGCAAGGCCTCAAGTTGATTTACTTTTAAAAAAACAGTTTTAATTTGAGTTTTATCAGCTACTCAGCTGAGAATTCAGCTTCAGATATAACTATAGAATTCACTTAGATGCTTCAATAAGGTGCTACTTGTATTTAAATAAGTAGATGGTTGCTTTTTGTATCTACTCACTGAAAACTTCTAAAGCTGTCTTCATTTGTGTGTCCTAAGTTATTGGTAAAGAACAATTAATTTGGTTAAAATTCCGATTCTGGCAAAGCTTTAGTGTTCTAAGTAGTCAAACTATTCTGTCTGCATACTGTTTTAGACAGTAGTGAAACATTTTTTTGAAACTTTGCACTGCCTTAGCTGTTTTCACAACTTCTGCTTTCACTTGTGAAGCAAAAGTAGCAATATGTTTCCCAAATAAATAGCTTGTCCCTTTAAAAGAAGAGCAGCCTTGGAAATGGACTTTGTACTACTTCGGTAAAGATTTTCTCCTTTTCCATTGCGTATTGCCAACTCATTCATGAAGTACAAAATTACGCCTTGAAAGATGGAGGGGTTTCAAAAATTGCTCAAGTCTAAGCAATTGAACCTCAAGCTGAAACTTAATGGGTCTTAAGCTTGCAAGGTGTCTGTGTAATTCAGTAATTTAAATCATTGTGTTTCTTTTACAGGTCCTGGCCTGGTTTGAAGAAGGTGAAGAAACAATCACAGCATTTGTAGAGCCTTTTGTAATCTTGCTTATATTAGTAGCCAATGCAATTGTGGGAGTGTGGCAGGTAAGCAATATTTTTACAATATCAAATCACAAATGTTTGGGGTTGGGTTCTTTTTGTTTAAGAGGAAGGACTGTCTAGTATAAGGTGCTTCATACAACGCAAGTAATGTGTTGCTAACCTTAGATTGATGAGAGTCAACATACCATAAAACTTCTGGACAGAAGTGTTGACTTAAAGGTAAAATGAAAGCTTTGGAAGTATTGCCAAAAAGGCAAAGTGCCCATTGGTGTGGCACCTCCTTCCAGAAGGAGGGCCTGAATTCAGGAAATAAATCAAATATTGTAAAGCTAAAAAAAAAAATCAAGGTTTGGCTTGCAAAAAAAGAGGTTTTGTCCCAACTAAGGAACAAAGGATGGAATGCTTAACCTAGTTTCTTGTTTGTTTCCTGTCGAGACAAATGCTATGTTTTAGTACATTTCTTAATATATTTAATACAGTATTAATTCTTCCTATTCAATTACTGTAGTACCTATCAAGTCCACATCTAAAGACTGCATGTCTGTCAAAAGGCAGAAGTTTCTTCTGAAAACATCTGAATACTAAAATTTTTTCCTACATTATCAGGTGTCAGATGAATTCGATGGCTTTTTATAAATCATATCAGCAGTAACTTCAGTGACATATTCTAACACTTCTTGAGATGCCAAAACAAAATAGTTCATATAACTTCAGTTACTAATTTGATCACTTCAGACAGGGCATGTTTTATTAGAACTGCTTTTCTGCAGAAAAGTATTCTAGGATTTTTAGGGTAATACAAGTTCTTTGTAAGGTTGTTTGTTTTTAAATGGGGTGGTATTAATGTGACATAATTACTTGCTATCTTAGCAAGTTAGGTTTCATGCTTTTAAAAACAAAACAAACCTGCAAAACTGTCCAAAATGACAACAAAAATTGAGAGGAGGAGCCCTATTAACAGGTTAAAACATGTTAGACAAGGGTCTATACGCTGGAAGGCACCAGAAGCGCTCTGCTTTGTGCTAGCCCAAGTAAGCTGTGTGAAGCCTATCACTTGAAAAATTACATTTTTAGCAGTACCCAGCTTGCTGCACAATTGCTAAAGCTGGTATGGAGAGAAGAGGTAAAGTTGACCAAGGGATGATAGCGTTGCCCCCTTAAGTGTCATTTTCTATTCAAATCTTCTTAAAGCAAATGTTCAAGAATTAATCTTTAACTTTGAGTGAGAATTTTGCATGTAGTAATTGTAAGTATGAAATGTAAAGCTATCTGTATAGTTTGGGGATTTTCTTGTGTAGTTGCACAAGTTCCTGTTTTAGGAAATAACCAATTGTTGCTTGGACATAATAGTGTGCAAAGAATACCTGTATATATCTCTCTGCAAGCAGTGAACTTAAATGTGAAACAGAATTGCTGTACAGATTAAATGACTCATTCCCTTGTTTTAATGGGCATGGAAAATAAGTCACAGTACGTAGTCTCCACCTATAAATGTATCTGTTTCTACAGGTACTCAACGTGAGCAACTGAGTCATTGCCTTAGTTCTGCCCTCCTCAACCTTTCCTCTCACGTGCCCTTTCCCAGAGTGCCATCTGCTAGTACTTCAGTGGCTGGCAAGATAGCCTAACTGCTGTAACTTCAAGGAAACTGGGAACAAAAACATAGATTCGTACGCACTGAGCTGTCTGTCCTAGCTGAATCACATTTAATTCTTTCTTATTTCTCCTTTTTGAAGGAAAAATTCCATTTAACTAACCTTCCATTTGTTGGGACTTTCTTTTGTACCTTTAAGGTTTTGCCTAATGTTAACTCTTAGTTAATCCACAGAAAAGCAGTATCAGCATTATTGTGCTGAGGAGCAGAATTAATTTACCTGGTGGAATATAAGGCTAGTATTAATTATAGCTTTATGGGTCTTTCTTTATGGTATTTCTGCACTGCTTGGTACTGAGCTGTGCTGTGTAAAAGTTAGTCCTTGAAGGTAGTTTTGGTAGTGCTGGTTTTCAGCCGCATTGTTACGTGGAAGTACCTAGTACCTCAACCTTTGAATTTCTCAAGATGAGGTTTCTGCTTTGATACATGCAGGAGGAAGTTTTTATTATCTGGAAAGGCTGGTATATATTCGAAGGGCAGACATCCTAAAAACTATGTGCACCCCTACCATTACCTATTAATCATCAGGCCTGTATGATGTTTGTACTTGTCGATAGGCTGGAAAATGGAAAATAAGTTACTTCTCCAAGAGCTAGAGAAGGAGGACTGAGGAGCTATTGGTTTCTTATGTTGTCCTTTATCCAGGTGGCATCACGATGTTGATATCAATCTCTGGTAGTGCTTAGCTGAGAGAACTGCACTTGAGATAGGAAAGCTATTCTGCTAGCCTTAGTGGAAATATAAAGGTTGTCATGTGTGGGGATTCATTTAAGTTCAGAAACTGGTAAAGACTCTGGGGAAGTTTCTAGTCTGTGTGCTTTAATTTCACTTCAGTGTGACTTGATTTGCTGAAACAAAGTTGATAAGTCTGTTTGAGCTTTGTCTTAACTTGACCCTTGATTCCTATCAGTAAGTGAAATTCAGTAGTGCTAGTGCTTTCCAGTCTGAGCCTAAGCTGCTCCAGCTGGTAGGGTACAGCTGAGACAGGACTGCATCCATGAGTCTTGATTCTTAGTGCTTTTTCTTATGTCAAAAAACATCCATACGTTGCAGAGAACTTTGTGTGGCCTCTCTGTAACAAGATGCAGTGGATATTCTTGATGGGAAATGCTGTGGAGTTCGAATAAGCAACTTTTAGGTTCTAAATGCCCGCTAATATGTGAATTATGTTGTAATGATTTCCAGTCAGCAACATCATAAGGGCAGAGGTCATATAATTTTCTGTATGAATAAATGTAGTTGAGCTGAGTCAGTAGTATTCATATGATAATGCATTTGAAAAATCAGATCTGACATATGTATTTTTTCTTAAATGAGGGCTTTTAAAACTACACAATTTTGCTGTTTTTTAGGAAAGAAATGCTGAAAATGCTATTGAAGCTCTTAAAGAATATGAACCAGAAATGGGCAAAGTATATCGACAAGACCGAAAAAGTGTACAGAGGATTAAAGCAAGAGATATTGTCCCAGGTGATATTGTGGAAGTGGCAGGTAAGGCTCGTTTATGTAGTATGTACATGTATTAGCATATTATTGTAAAATTATTGTGGGGGCCTTTTCTTAATGATTTGAGGCCCTGGGGGGAGTTTTCAAAGATGCCTAAGTATATGCTTCGCTTAAGAACAATCTTGCTTCTGTTCGGCTGTAATTACCTTAAATGTGCATTTGCACTGGAGGGGATTGTTTTTCAAATTACCACTTAGTTTAATTGGTAGGTCTAAAAGCAAAGCATCTTAATTGGAGTACAGGTTTTAACACTTGTCATGACTCTAAAATTTTGTTTTCTAAAGTCTGGTTTCAGAGTGTCTTATAATTTGTCTGTTTTCTGTCACAAATGCTCTTTCCTTGCTTTTTAATTTGTTCAGTTTCCTTAGGTTCTGGAAAGCAGAGATTTTTTTTTTTAGTCACGCTCTGTCCTTTATCGAAGGAAAGCTATTTTCATCTGAAGGTTTTTTCCAACTCATACACTTGCAGCAGCAGTGCTTTTCAACTTTTCTTTACAAATGTCTTCCTCTGTCCTCTCAGCTAGTATGACGGGCGTGTGACCTCATTGTTTTCTTCTGTTCATACTTCTTTATTGCTTCTTTTGTCTACTGCTGTATAGGAGACTGTAAATAAATAATTGTACAAAGCAGAGCTGTCTATTTCTCCGTTGTAAGCATTTGAAGTACCAGTCTTAAAAGATTGGACTTTTGCATCAAGCTTTCTAATAACTTAGATTTGCCTAAAGGCATGTCTTTATTTGGAAGGAGTGCAAAGATACAAGTATTGGATACTTATATGTAAGACTCCTTCATTTTGGTGATAATGCCACACCAATAACTTTTTCTCTAAACTGGACTTGTGAGTGACTTCAGTGTTTGATTCCTTCCCGGATAAAACTAGGTGGTTCTTAAGCGTCGGGAGTAATTGCGTACTCATACTTTGTAGGTCATTATCAACTGTTAACTGAGTGATTGTTCCTTTGGGAACAATTTAGGGTATACATCCAACTTTTTCTTTCCACTAGTGTCACTTTGCTTTTAGAGGTGGTAGCGGTCTCAGGAGGAGATAAATATATACCCTTAAACTTGACTACCCTCCTATTTTAATTAGCAGGCAGAGAGAGTATGCACTCAAAATTAAGTTGGTGTTGGCTGTCTGCCCAGCTTTCATTCCTTGAGAAACTTTAATGTTCGCTGAGCCCTGTCTCGAGCCTCTGTTTTGTGCATAGGATGATTCAGCTGCAGCAGCCCTGGCTAGGGTAATTCAGAGTGAGTGTGAATCTCATGAAGGCTGAAGCTAGTTTCCTCTTAGCATTTGTCAGTGAAGAACAAGTACAAATACAAAGTGCTGATAGCTGAAATAAAGGGTGAATTATGATACCTTGTCACTTACTCAGCTGTTTTGACTCACTGTTACTGCACTGTACAGTCAAATCCATGAGTTCTGCAATGAGATTTTGTTTACGCAGCTGAGGTTTTCTGCATCCTTTTGAGGCAAACAGAACTGTATAAATTAGATTCTGCAGTACATGTGTAGTCCAAATCTTTATTCTGTTTTTAAATGTCAGCAATAAAATGGGTAGTTTTGGAAGCAGTTTATATTGTGGGAATACACTGGGGTTGTGTTTTTTGGTAATTTAAAGCAGTATTGGTAGAATTGCAAGTTGATGACTAGGTATTTTGTATTGGTTTGGACTATCTCACTAAGGAAAAAAGCTGGGTTTTGCTGCTCTGACAGGTGTCTAGAGCACAGAAAACTTCCCGCTTGATTCTTTGCTATTTTGGAAGAGGTAGAGATTGTATTTTCCTCTTACAGAAAAAGACAAAGCTGAAGTTGTATGTGAAACACCCGGGGGCTTTTACTTATCTTGCTGTATGTTGTCAGTATCAATGAAATCAATTACTTGTGCCTTGAGACATCTCTTTAAAAGGCTTATGTCTGAAGGAGAGAACGAATTGGAAATAAATTTCTGACTAGTATACCTATAACAGCAGGCTGTCTTTAACAAGTGTTGTATCCTATTTTTCACAGGGTTACTATTGCATTGTTTTAAAATCTGCTTGTAGAACAGTGTCTGATAGTCCAACACACGTAGAACTGATTTTTTTTTTTTAAAAAAAGGACAAACTTAAAAACTAGTATGCTTATGTAGAGAAACAAAAATTATCCAACTTCTATGACTGTCCTGTAAGATAGGTGGTCTAGCTTGTTGACTCACTGTAGAAGCTCGTGCTGTTTAAAATACTCGCTTAAACTGGTGGGTGAAACAGTCTCAAGCTAGTCTTAAGCACTCGCCATACTTATATTAGCAAATATCATCAACTGCAGCTTCAAGTGAAGGTAACTAAGTGTAAGTCACGTGAATGTTTAATACAGAAAGAAGTGCTTCAGCGTAATACGAACTCTGATACTGAAACAATAAATTCTAAACTGTAGATAGACAATGATGAAGTTTTAATGGTAATCAAATTGAGAAAAGCTACCGAGCAAGTAGAGAAGAGCAATACACTATGTACCAGCGTTAGTGTCAAGACCTGGAGGTGAGAGAGACTGTGTGCATGCCTGTGCCTCAAGTGTAAGAGTACTGCGATGGCCTTTGACATGGTGTTTGCAAAAAGATGACCATGTAGGGAAGTGACAGAGCACTTCATACTAGGATACATATCTGGGTATGGAATTCTAGGCAAAGTGCCAATGACATTTGTGTGTCCAGGCAAATATCTTTCAACCGAGTGGCATAAATAACCAGGTGATAGGTTTCTCCCCTGTGCTGATACCTAATTTTGAACAACTTTCTATAGGTCTTCTATTACAAAATACTTCTATTACACAATACTTCTATTACAAAATGTTTTCAATGCTAAAACAGCTCTGTTAATTTGAAGTAGCTATATGCAGGTCTGACAGAGAACTCTTCCTTGTAGGAACTGGAAGACTGATACTGCAGGTCAGGGGAAATGGGGGAATATGTTTGTCTCTTTACATTGCAAGAGTTCCCTGAGAATAAGTAGCACTGAACAATTTCCAAAATCATATGGTATTTTCAGTAGTTCTGAACCCATTAAAGATAACCTGGTTGGCTTAGTGTAACCCAAAGACAGTGCAATAATGGTTTATACTATTACTTTTTATTTTGGCTTCTTAGCCTATTTGTAGAATTCGACTGTGTTCATTATATAGACTCTTCAGTCTGCCTCGTGGCCTCCTAAAATAAAGCTTCTGGAAGATATTTTCTTTAACTGATCTGTCAACAGAGGAAATGGGTGCTGGTTTTTTGACTTGAAGTAACAGGGGGAAACTGCAGGTCTGCGTTGTCACCTTGCAATAAATATGGAGTAACCTGAATTAGATTATCCCTCAAGTGGTAGATAACCTACTGTCTTATGTGTCTCTTGGGGATCAGTGTGCATATAGGTACTGTAGAACACTTGATGAGCAATTACTGGTCTTTATGCCTAGTAGCTAACAAATTCAACATAAATGCTGCACTAAAATTTTGCAGGTGTACTAGTAGACACCATAGTCCATGTTTGCTCAGAGACTGTGCAGACATGAATTTCTTAACTGTATGTGTTAGGAAGGCTTTCTTCCATATTGACTTAAGGAGAGATGGTGGAAAATATACTGTACAATCAACAGGAACTCTTTGGGATGAAGTTGGGGTTACAGGTTTGGGATGTATGCCTTAAACTTGCTTGCAGACCTCTGGTGGGCATAGTTCTCAGAACTGTAGTGTATAAGGGTTACTAAGCTACACTGTTTGTTTCTTAGAACTGATGAACTGAAAAAAATCCAGATGCTGTCCTCAAATGGCTTTTCAGTTTGCCTGTCTTAAAATGGATTATCGCGCTACTATAAAAGCTTATTGGAGGATACACTCTAAATTTGTAACTAGTGGCTGTCTTACTAGATTAAAGATGTCCTTTGTTTTAGTTAAGTTTTTGTTTATCTTGGTTAAAGTAACATTTTTAAAGAGAAACTTCAAACAGCATGGCCTTAGTTCTTAGAAGTTTTGTATGAAGTCCAGTCTGACAAATTGGGATAAATTGGTTGCAAATAATTTATTTTTAAAGAAGCACATTTGGGAACAGAAATTACCTTTATTCACTTCTGTTGTATTTTCCTGTCTAATCCTGTCTCATCTCTGACTTTCTGTAATTTAATAAATGAATGTTTGTTAGTTGCAATCTGTAAGTGACCAAACTGGAGTTACGGTAGTTCCTCTTTTCCCTGAAGTGCTGAACGATGGTTCTTGTCATCTGTTATTATACCTGTAAGTACTCAACAGCTTAAAAATAAACACAGAGTTCCCAGAAACTGTTGCTTATTAAATTAGTGTGTATTCCAAAAGACTTAGCTTTACGTTTATACCTGGCATAAAGTATGCAAGAACTACTTTCTGAGGCTTTTAATTCTAACTGCAGAGCACTTCAAGACTCTTCTACAGCATAGATACCCTATAATTAAGGGAAGATAAATTTTGGGGTGAAGCAGATTGGGAAGGAAGATTCTTAAGGTGAATTATGTCAAACTCCAATGTGGTTATGAAGAGCTACAGGTTCTCCCTGACAGTATAAGTAATAAACATTAACGTTGCAGATCTTACTCCAAAACATCTGGGTCCTTGTACTTGTGTTACTCTTCTATTAACTGCAGTTGATTTTCAGACTCGGTGCTAGAGATGCAGGTTTACTTTTTTTGGAAAAGTATTGAGATTGGAGGAAAAAAAAATATTGAAAAGGACGGAGTAAGATTTAAGTCCAGAATGGTGATCTACTGGAGGCTGTCCTAAAGTCATACACATACTGCTGGGAGCATCTCTTGATATGGAAAAAAGTTGACTGCAAGTTGTTTTTGTTTGGGTTTATTTTTTTTACCTAGTGCAAATTGTTGGGTTTGATTTTTAAAGATCAAGCATTTATTTTGCTTTTTTCCCCCATTAAGTACTGCTTTTGAATGAGAAAAAATATGGAAGATCGATCAGTGGTTAATAAATACACGTACAAGTAGTGCATAAATCTGTGTGCTTCACTGAGCGTTTTGGCTGTCAAACTCTTCAACACATCTGAGGCAGCTTTGAGATAACTGAACACAGTGCATAGTCCGTTCCATACTCCACTGAAGTCTGGAGTTATGTGAGGTTCAAGTCAGGGCACAGCCTAAACTTGTGTCACTTTCAACACACACTTGAAAACTTACGAAATGCATCTCCAATTTTTTTCCCCAATTCTTGTAGCATTTTCCTCCAGTTGCCAAACTGTTAGGTAAAAATAGTGAAACTAATTCTGTTTTAATTGTTTCAATTCAGAACATATCTCATGTTCTATATTCTGATTAGAAATGATACTGCAGTGGGATTTTATTATAAGCACAAATAGTACTGAACGAAATACTTAACATCAAGATAATGTTCTGTTAATACCATATCACCCTGGAAAAGCAAGCATATTCTAAGACTGAAGAAAACTTGCACTTGGAGCTGTACTGCACTTCCAGAATTCTTACTGTTTCTTCTTGTGTTAACCGAATGCAGCCTAACTTGGAAACAGGGCTTCAGCTTTGGTGTGATCTCTACCTGATCTGGCAAAAGTTGAAGCTTAACTTACCAGTTTGTTCTTTCTGCTATTAGATATTTTTATAGGCAGAGTACCTGTCCGTTGGCACATCTTATTTAATGTTCTGGTGCCCTCTTCAGAGAGAATGACATTTAGAAGTATGTTTCTACAGAACAAGAAGGAATAAAATGGGAATGATTCAAGTGTGATGTACTGTTTAATACACTATATCAGTTTTTCTCAACATAACCCTCAATTCTGATTTTAAAATATTTTGCTCCCAGAAAGCTAAGCTGCTTCTGTATTTCTGGTTTTCATTGATAATTCAATCTGTATTAGTGTGTTGTCTGATTATTTTTTTTAACTTCTACCTCTTAAGAGTTCTTAGATTAGGATAATCTGCTTCTGCATACACTGCACAGTAAGCTCTGTGGATATTTTCTGTCTGTCCAGAATGCGGAACAGCATATGATAGAGAACGCTATTTCATGAACATTGTCTGATCATGCATCCTAAATACAAAAAACGAATGTATTCAAATGTATCATTCTGTCATCTTGGCAGTAAAAGAAAATGCTGTTTTACTAGTATGGTTAAAACTGAATGGATGAGTGCTATTATAATCTTTGTCTTGCTGGAAAATAAATCTATCTTATGGGTTTGAAGTGGAAGTTCAGACTTAAAATATATTTCATAGTTTTCTAATTTTGACATTCTTGGCTTTGAATGAAAGCATAGATTTACTTAATCTTCCTGTTTTGTAAAGCTTCTGATTTTTGGTAGCATTTTATTATACCCTGTTCAGGAAGTGTTAAATACTTAAAACTTGTTAATACGGAAGAAAAATTAAGTTTCTCATGGTCTAAGGAAATGAAACACAATAGGAAGACTAGATTGTATGCGAGGGGGGAAGAGGAGCTCAGCTGAGCTTGTGCTAAGGAAGTTTAATATAAAAAACAATTGTGCTGCAACAGCTATACTTCTAAATAGAAGCAATCCATTCTGTTTGGGTGTAAGTTTTAATTATTACTGTCCCCCAAGAGAAACAATGCTTGGTTCTGGTTGATCAAAGTGTGTAGCATCCCATACATGTTATTTTAAGTGTACTCATTTCAATTCTTAAACCTTAAGGAGGTACCCATGCTTCATGTAGGAAGTTTCAGTTGCCTGAGTTTATTAGTGAATATTCACACAATGTCCTCTAATTTACAAGGATAAGAAACTATATTTTTGGGCAAGAGAGGGGACTTTGCAATAACTGACCCTTTAAGAGGCTAAAGATCTGAAGAGGAAAAGTGGCTTAAATAACTGTACCCATAATAATATGTAATGTTGAAACAGTTAAAGAAAATAGTTGCTAACTCTTACTGGGTTGGTTTTTCTTTTTTGGCATAAGAATTAATACTTACTCCTTTTCCCCTTTGATGGTAAAAACCCATACATAGTGTATTTTGAATCAGATGTTTTAATAGCAGTGTGGTAGGAATTTGATTTCTACCCTAACCTGATGGAATTAGAGCATCCTAATAAGAGAAAGACCATAGTGTCTTAAAAATCAAAATATATGGAATGTGTCAACAATGAACCTTAATCTATTAAGACACTTAAAAGGGGGGAAACAACACAATGTGGGTTGGTTGTTTTGGGTGGTTTTTTTGTCCTCTTCATTTCATGTTTTATTGCAGTTGTGTCAGGGATGTTTTTACTCCATTTCAGGAACCGTTGTTTGTGTTCCTGAGTTGATCAACCATATGTTGAAATAGTGTCCCAGTTCTTTAGAACTTGACTTAAAAAAAAAAGTGTTACTAACTCAGACAACAGTGGCAAAATAATTTAGAGCTGTGCTGATAATCTTTATTGCAAAAGTCCAGTTCCAACCCCAACCTGCTGATAGCAGATATAGGTTGACACTAGCTTTGGTTAATGATAAACATAAATAAGAAAGTGTTAAGTCTGTGTTGCATATGAAGAACCATTCTGACTTCTACAGGAAAAATTACTTTCACTTACTGTGATCACTTAGATGGGCTTTTTGCAAACAGATCACTTTGGTAACAAGATGCGTTGTTCTTGTAACACTTACATTAACTTAAAAAGGAAGCAAAACTTTTCACTTTCTATAACGTACCTGTCTGTAAATGTCCTGTTAGCAAGTCTTCAGTTGTGGGAGCAACCGGAGGCAGTTGACAGAGCTGATAATGGTGTTCAAAGTACACATTTAAAGTAGTAGTTTCGTTTTGAGGACTCCTGTATATCATAGTGGCTTTGTGGAGGTAAAGTTAACACTGCTTCCTGAGCCTACTGCCACTGACGATTTTGGTTAGAAGATCTAGAATATCATTTGAGACTTGGAAGATAAGTACAGTCTTGTTGCAGTCTGAAGTTCTTTGTGGATACTCAGATGTAGCTGAAAATATAACAGGGACTAAAATCCATGCATCTCAGTTTATTTTCCCTCCAGCTCCATTGTTCATAGAACATGTATGCCGTCACTTCTGGCTGTCTTCCTGCGCTGCTTAAACCACAGGTTAATCTCGCTGGTAACACGCTAATAGTGTGTTTTGGCTGTGGAGGTCTCCCAGTGAGTGTCTCAAACTATATTCTGACAGAATTCTGAAGTTAAATGTTTGTTGCGATCTTGGAAACTGGTAAAGTAAAAGGGATATCAGTGCTCAAATGAAATACCTACATAATGAGTTGATCATTTCAGTCGATGACTTGGTCACCACCAAGTATTAAATTGGCACTCTCATTGCTTAATACGTTCTATGAAGTTGATTTGGAGACTTGGATCATCTTCTCTTTCAAAGTAACTTTGCAAATTGAATAGGGCAGTCTGTATGCTTGATTGTCCTCTAAAGACTTTTGTTCATGAGGAAGCCCCTTCGTGGGGAGCTGCAATCATTTCTGCAAATGCAGCTGTTTTGCTTGATGTGCTCTGTTGATAAGTAGGGTTGTACTGCGCTTACAATCAAACATATATGTAAATGACTGTACGTATAGAGTGGAAACTGACCTATAACATTGCCACAACACTGGGAGGAGTAAGATAAGATGTGAGGAGCTTTGAACTTGAGAAGAAAGGCTAGGTATAATCAGTGGGAGTCTTGGTAAGATAGCATGGCTAGTTACTTATTGGTAGCTGAAGAACCCAATATTTTTGGATATTAAATTGTCTGTATTTTCAGTGAAGGCATATGTGTTGTTCAAAACAATTGAAATAAACTTTTAATTCATATCGCAACTAAATGCCACACCAGCTTCTATCAAGGAGTGGAAACCGTAACTTGTTTGCTTCGGTACAGACTCATAGACAGTTAAATAAAAAGGGTTGTTTGGTTTTTTTACCCCTTTAGAGGGGCCAAGTTGTTTTTAACTAGATTCCTTTGTGTGCTGAAGTTCAGTATTAAAATTCTAAAATAGTATTCTGTGCATGAATAAAAGGATTCTATGAATAAAGCTGTAATGATACAAACCAAATTCTGCTCTTGCTCTTCCAAGAAGCAGTCAATTTAATAGTTAGAAGGGTTGTTTTAATCAGTAGTTAATGTACTTGGCTAAACTATGCTTTAAGGACGTGTATCTGGGCAGTTTTGAAAGTGGCTTATTTGATTTCTTCAGCACTGTTGTAGAAATCAAGTGACTTTAGGATTAAAAACTGGTTAAAACAATGGATGAAAACACTTCTGCAACTGACTTATTTTAGATGTAAAACTATGGGATTTTATCCATTTAGACTGTAGCAGTTTTGTGCTGGGCAGTGCAAATACACATTCCCCTTCCAATTTCTTGTATTTCAAGCCTTGGGTAATGCTTCTACTGATTATGTGGACTGAAATGTAATTGAATTTGAAAAGCCCCCCCCCCCCCCCCCCAAAAAAAAAATTATAAAGAAGGAAAAATATGAACTACAGCG
>VUYV01000004.1:808652-932603 GCA_008711295.1 Anarhynchus alexandrinus
AAAAAAAAAAAAGGAAAAAAAAAACAAACAAACCACCAAAAAAGCAACACCCACAGCATTTTAAAACCCTGTGAGGAGGTTTCACAGGCCTTCCTTCGGAGGAGAAATCAAGTAAAGACAAGCGCATGGACCCAAAATTAGTGGCTGAACCTCAGAGCTTGAGAAAGCTTCACACAAAGACTGAGATTTGCGAGAAAGCAGAGGGTGTGTCCCCCCCCCCCCAAAAAAAAGAAAAAAAACCAATTTGTTTGCATGTGGAAAAAGCCTTCTACTTGTAGATGAGATCTGCACTAGACTGCTCACTAAAAATTTCCTGTGGGTTCCTATCTATCATAGGATGATTTCCTATCTATATTCAGTTTCAGTTGTGCTCATGAAAGTTTATTCAAGACTATAAATGACTTGGTGTCGTAGCTGTTATTTTGCAAAGAGCTGCTTAAAATAGTTCTGTAATTGACCCTGATGTACAGCTTTCCTGCCTTTTGGAAATGCCTTGAATATTTTACTACAGCCTTCCCAAACGGAGAGGGTGAGTGAATAATGTGTCTTATCTTAAATTGTTGAGATAAACTTAAAAAGCTGCAGTATCATAATAAATTTAACATTTCAATTCTGGTGATTCAGGCAATCAGTAATGACAGTAGTAGTTTTCATGGAACTACTGATGCTCGAATATCAATAGTCTCCCAGGGCAGGAGTCACTCCTAGTACTTTAGATCTTATGAATATTGTGTTTGAGTTTGAACAACTTAGAGCTGTTCAGAAGAAGTAGGTTGGAAAATTACTTGTAAACTTTGCCATATGTTCTGTCCGGTTACTTGAATATTTTAAGATACTTTTTTTTTTTAACAGCTTCTTTTTTGTGTTAGGGAGTGATTAAGTCTTTAACAGTGTTGTCAAATGTGGTAGTTTGAGTTGGCTGTAGTTTTCCAGCTGCTTTAAGTACTTTGAAAATGTTTGTGCAGATTGACAGGCGTTATACCACACTGCACTGAGGCATTAGCCTGTTGTTCGGTGATATCTGAAAACCAGCTGCTACTACATGTCTGCATATAAACCTCCTCACGACATCAGGAGAGCATATTGAATAGTTTTGCCATTTTTGGCCTAGGTCACCATTTGTCTAAGGCTATTTTCTCTTGCTGCTCAAGGGCATTGTGGCTTAAATTAGTTTTCACATGCTATAACGATACAAAAAGGGAATTTGTGGCTACTTATTGGATCCCTTCATATATGTGTGCTTACAAAAACACACGTCTAAGTCTACAAGCAAAACTACTGAGTCTTTTGCTGATTTTAACCAGGACAGGGTTTCTTTGACCTTAAAGTCACATGGTGCAAGTTTACTTAACGTTTGAAGCAGCACTTAATTCTTCTCTTTAGCATTTTGTTCCGTAGTTTTCCTGCGTGAGTGATTGGTTGTATGTTCTAAGGCTGTAACACCACTGCGGAGTTTTTTGTGGTATTATTTGTTAATGTGCATTATTGCTGTTAGTTGCATAAGCAGTTCCTGTAGGAATTGCAGCTTGTTTTAATTTTACTGCAGGGACACAGAGTCCATCTACTGAGATCAGCTCTCTTTAGCCAGATTCTCCCTTCTTTGTTTCTTTGCATTATTTTATAATAAAAAGGAAGTTGACACTTGAATACTTGTGGTGCTAAATTACATTAGGAATGTTTGATTATATGCATTCATTAGTGATATTGACCTGCAGAATGTAGAACCACACCCCCCTATATGAGTCAGAAATGTGACTGTCATTAATATGCTTTAGCAAGTTAATTTGCATGCAGCCATTTATTTGCAGTAGTCACAAAATGGTGGAGCTTTTCTTTCTTCAAAACTAGGAAAAGCTAGAGGAAGTAGGAAGGTGGAAGAATTAATTCTGGGATGATAGAGATGCTGGAGCTAAACTGGCCACACAGCTCTGGGACCTGACTTCACGACTCCCTGCCGTCTTTAGGAGGGTGCTGTTAACCTGTATTCTCTGCTGCCTTGGTGTCTTGAACACTTCCTAGTGGAGGTTTTGGTTTGTGGGTTGGTTTGGGTTTTTTTCCTCCACTGTTGTCTTCTACAAAGTAGAAATATATATGACAAGATAAACATCGCATAGAGTCCTGTGAAAATTTTAACTGGGATGTGGATTGTGGTATATTTAATACAGTAGCATTACTGAAAAATAAAGCTAATGTACTGAAATTAACTTCCAACTCTGAAACATCTGGCAGCATTCAAAGTATAAGATTAGAAGAGCAGATTTGCAGAAGCGTATTATTCTCACAATTAGTGCCAAAGAAAAGGAAAGTACAGCTTCTTTTAGTTTCTAAATAAATAAATGTGGATAACATTCTGATCGTTGGAGAGCAGAAGTCTGACTTTGGGCATAGAGAAAACAACTAGAAGACTTTCCAGGACAGTTGTTCTGAAAAGGAAACGTGATTCACCTTAGCTACTGGCTTTGGTTGCTTGTAAATACGTATTCTGAAATTGATCATCTTTCTCTTGAGATGTTTTCCCTTTGCTGTCAAGTGGTAGTCATATGATTAGAAAAACAATCCAGTGATTTACAACTTCTTTCTTTGAGGTTAGGTAGGGGTGGAGATCTTGAAGGCAAATGTAAATTGCCAAAGTATATTGGATACTCAGAAAACTGGAGTATTGCAAACCACAAAGGCAGTAATAAGCTGTTAGTAATCGTAGTCATCTGAACAGTTACTGGAAAATCGTTTTCCTGGCTGATAGATGTAATAGTACGCTTGGTTAGAAATCTCTCAAATAACAAAATTCTAATTTTGTCTTGTTCATTTCTTTGTAGTTGGAGACAAGGTTCCTGCTGATATAAGAATTACTTCTATCAAATCTACAACTCTAAGGGTAGACCAGTCAATTCTCACAGGTATAATTTCTGTGATTTTTGGATAATTATGTGCATAATTGAAACTGCCTCTTCACCATTTGTTTAGAATAATCCATTAGAAACAAGCCTGTAGCTATCAAGTACTATGTTGCATTCAAGTGCAGTGAATTTCTGATCTAGTAACTTCTAGAGTGGCTGAATGTGTTGCTTCATCGTTGGCTTTACATGTTCGCTTTAGTGGGATGGACATTCTTACTGAGACTTGTAATGCTTTTTTGGCATACAGACGCCACCAGCCCCCCTAGAGACACACACCAGTAACTTGTGGGGAAACTAAAATAAAGTTAAGAATTTTTATTCTAGTTTATGCAGTCTTCTAGGTTTGAACATCTTGTCACTAGTCAAATATGAAAAGTATGGAAATCTTACTCAATGTCTTCCATAACAGTTATCCATTTTCTCTCACAAGAGAGAAGAACTTCTGAAATACAGGCAGCTTTTAAACTGCTGTTACTAAAGACTCAGTACACTAAAGCCTTATTTGCTGAAATTCTGTGCACACACACGCATGTGTTTTCTGATACCGGCTCTCCAGTGCAGGAGCTATATTTAGAGTACTTTTCAGATTTGTTGAAAACAAAACAAAGTAGCAGTACTTCTGAATATAGGAAAGAAGCTAGGAATCAACCAAGCATGCTATAACAGTTTTCTCTCAGCTGGAACATGAAGATCTGTCTGCCTGTTTTGGTAGCATAAATTAATGTTAACTAGCCTGGAATTTTAAAACAGTAAAGTATTCATAAGAAACCTATTTTTGATCCTCGAATCTGTCTTGAAACAGGCCCCAAAGTTTCTCAGTACTGGCTTATGTTTAGCATAAGAAAACATAGGCACTCCATGTTTGTCAAACTATCAGAACTGAAATAAGTAGAAATCATCCACCAGAAGTCTAAAGGAAATAATTTCTTGCCTTTGTTTAAATAACAAAATTATTTTTTTAAAGAAAACCTTTTCTGTTTTCAGTCTATGTTAAGTTGATGCTTGAGTCTCCTAACTAAAAAAGTAGGACTGAAGTCTAAGGTGGTACTTAACAAAGCTTTTGAAAGTAGGAAGCCTTGGCTCTCTTGAGCTTACCAAAAGTAGTGTGCTCTTAGCTTCAGTCAATGAGTTACCACCTTGTGAAATCTGATGTAGTAGTTAACATCTGTTTTTATAGAAAAGAAACCTTTCTATACCTGTGTGATATGTTTATAGAAATTGATATATTTAAGGTCTTTATGGAAGAGTTCTCTGAAGACTTCCATCTAAAAGAGTTAACTAACAGATGGCTACATGACACTTAAATAAATAAAAAATTAAGGTCTGCCAGTGTAACTATGATGTATACCATCACGGATGTATAACTGTTGTAACATCTAATTATTTAAATAACAACATACCTCTTCCAGTGCATAGAGAACAGAAATGCTTGTTACTGCATGAGAAGTACACAAAATCTAATTCATGTGTTAGATCTTGCTACCTTAAATGGAGGAGTAGGGTACCAGCTGCTCACTTTTCTTGTTCCTTAAGAGACATGGTGTGTGCTTCATTAATTCAAACTATATGAAATGTTTACTTAAATCCTTTCCTTTTAAATTAAATTAAATCATTTCCTTTTTAATTTTCATTAAAAGCCAGGCATTCAATTTTTTTGGTCAGCTGAAATATTTCCAGTTTCACTTAAGCAATTAAAATCGTTTGAGGAAAGAAATTTGACATCCTAAAAAAATTTTAGGACTGAGGATTATAACTTTTTGGTTCCCTACAGGACTCAAGGTGATACATGTATAATCTCTTCTGAAGACTATTATCTTTATTTTAGGTGAATCTGTGTCTGTTATTAAGCACACTGACCCTGTGCCTGATCCTCGTGCTGTAAACCAAGACAAGAAGAACATGCTTTTTTCTGTGAGTTATTTGTTTTGAAATTTTCAAAACTTTTTTATAAAATAACACTGAAGCTGATAAACATGTGCAGAACTCCAGGTCTTCACCTAAAAGCTGTATGACGACTTTGCTGTATTCTCCATACGCATCTATATGGATGTCTTCATGTACATCCAATAAATGAATTAAAAATTAGAAGTAACTTTTAATAAAAGCTGTCCTCAGGGAAGGTGCTTGTTGAAACAGTTTATATGAGGAAGGCTGGAGCACATGCTTCTACACTACATTTCTAAAGTAATAGTTCTTAAGACTGATAAGAATGACCACACGAATTGTGATACTGTGTGGCTGAAATGGAGAGCTAGCTTTCTATATGAGAATGAAACAGTTTATTCAAATTTGTTTAAAGGAAGCATTGAATGCATTTCAGATAACCACAGGGAGCCCCACAGAACACATCTGTTACTCATAGTAAGTAACATTAAATCTGGCAAAATATACTCCTAATTAAAAAAGAAAAGAAAAACACACTTAAGATTCTAGTTGAAATATATAGTGCTTACTCAGCAGCTGAGTTTGACTATGCTGCTTATAATAGATCAATACTGATCCATTTTGAGCCCATTCTGTAAGCAGAAATCCTACACTGGAGTAATCTCTTCCAGATACTGGGGGAATGTCATTCTCTTCCTCTTCACCTTTTTCCATATACTAGCTGAAATAGTCTGGACTTGTATAAGGTGTGTTTTGTAAAATTTGGGGGGGGGGGGGGAACACCAAAAAAAAACCCACCGCCAAAACCTGTTTATAGATTGACTACAACTGTTCTCTTCCCTTTTCTTTATTTACATTAGGGTACTAATATTGCTGCTGGTAAAGCTATGGGAGTGGTTATTGCAACAGGAGTAAACACTGAAATTGGCAAAATTCGTGATGAGATGGTGGCTACTGAACAAGAGAGAACCCCGCTGCAACAGAAACTGGATGAGTTTGGAGAGCAGCTGTCTAAAGTCATCTCTCTCATCTGCATCGCTGTTTGGATAATAAACATTGGTCACTTCAATGATCCGGTTCACGGTGGCTCCTGGATTCGAGGTGCTATCTATTACTTTAAAATTGCTGTTGCTCTTGCTGTTGCTGCTATTCCTGAGGGTCTGCCTGCTGTCATTACCACCTGCTTGGCTCTTGGAACCCGGAGAATGGCCAAGAAGAACGCTATTGTTAGAAGTCTTCCCTCTGTGGAAACCTTGGGTTGCACCTCAGTTATTTGTTCAGACAAGACTGGTACTCTGACCACAAATCAAATGTCAGTCTGCAGGGTACGTTGAACTAGCTTCTTCTATTTTTCTTTTTTCTCCTAAGCCGCTCTGTTTGAATAGTGAGCATTACTCGAATTCTTTTGATCGTGAGTCTTTTGGTTCTCATATCATCAAGATCTTGCCTTATTTTCCTAAGATAAGCTTCCACTTTTAATTCAGTTTTCCACTGTGCAGTGTTTAAGGCTTTTATCTCTTCCCTTATTTAGTCATGGCCAAAAATAGCTGTACCCGCACTTGATGGAAGAGAAGTTTTTTTGCAAGCAGCTTTCCATTGACTTGCCTGTAAGCCATTCAGTCTACTGGTGATTTAGTATGATTTACCTCCTGTTTCAGAAAGGTAGGATAGTTACACTGTAGAAGCAGGGTGTAAGTGTAAGACACTTCGCTCTTTAATTTAGCAAGATGACAGTGGTGGAGAAACTTAGCAATGAGAAAAAGGCATGGGATTTATTATGGCAACTTGGATAGTTTTAAGGTGTTTTCACTAGTGAGTGGTTCCACCTTTATTTGGTTATCTTATCTTCAGTAGCTCTTACTGGTCTGATGTAGATCACGGTATTGTTTTCAAAGTGCAATACTATGACTAATCTGGCAACTTGGAGACACAGTTGACGCTGTCTCGAGCATTGCCAGGGTCATCTTCAATGTATGGCAGACTTTTAGGTAAGCCTAAGTTATGTGCCCCTCCTCCCTTCCCCAATATTCTTTCTAGTGTTGTTTAATTTGGGACTTCTGTAGCTATTCACTTAACATAACGTATGGCCAACTCTCTGTGCTTTCCATATACTTGATATTCTGTGTAGGAATTTGATGGAGAAAACATTAAGTTCTCCTGTTTAATAATTGTAGGTGTTCAGTGTCGTAGCAACTCTATGACATCAAATGTTCAGAGTCATTACATTGGGTTACAATTCCAAATGTGTAAATGTTGAGCACTACACACCAGTATTTTTTAGCAAAAGTTTGTAAGCCTTAAGCACTTTATTCTCATGTGATTGATGGCTTTTACTTTCTAATTGGTAGTTGACTTGTTCTACTTCCTTAAGTATTGTAGTATTTATACCTAAGAGACACAAAGCAGCTGCTCATCAGTATTCCAGAGGAGGTTACTTGCAGTAGAGTTGCATAACTGCCCTAGTCTTTGCAGGGATTTTTTTCGTCATGCAGATGCCAAAAGCAGAAGGCTTCCTAGTTAACTCATCATTTAAGTTGTGTTTATTTAAAAGCTCAAAATGCTCTACTCATATTTAGAGGGCTAAATGTTTTAGATCTTGTGCAGTACAACTTGGTTCCTAGTTAACCTCTGACAGCTACAGAATAGCCTTAATTGCAAGATTTTCCAAAACATAGCAAAATCCTAATACCTGCAAACAATACGCTTATTCTTGGTTTCACTCTAAGCAGAGAGATTGCTTAGCTTTTTAAGAAGTCTGATTTACAACAGTAATTCCATTTGTAGTTTAGTTTTCATGTTAAGTAGTAACTCCTGAGTGTCCAAAGGAACTCTATACTAAAATGTTTCAGTCAGAAATGATACTGCTTTTGGAGGAGATTTGAGGGATTGTTTAATGTCTTCCTGTGGTATCTCCCTCTGAGAATGCACTTATTCTGCTTTGTGGGCTTTTAATTTATCAGCTTGTCTAGCTTTTTGATTTTTAAAATCACTTTAAAGATTATAGGGTCTCCAGACACTGGTGCAGATCAGTTGAAGAACACCTAATTATTAGGCTGTATTTTGTGAAGATACTTGCCTAAAACATAAGGCGGTGCAATGAGGGGAAAGTAAGACATTGCTAAAATGTGGTATAGCAAAATGGTTTATACTAACCAACAGGTCAGAAGTTCCATTAAGATATACTATCTATCAATGAGAAATTTTCTTCTCTACTACCACTCCAGCAAGTCATAAGAGTATGATGGCTTCAGGCACTATGTTTTTATCTCCATCCTCCCAGATTTGGTTCTGTCTGCAGCTCTCCTAGAATGGAAACAGAAACAAAGGAAAGACTGAGATGCAGGTGTTCTATGGGGATAGAGGTGTATCCTTCAAATTGGTGTCTTTATTTGAAAGTAACATTTCAGTCTGTGTTAGTAGGGGAGTTGAGATGTCTGTTTCTAAACTACAAGTGTACTGGATGGCAAAGTGACTTACAACTGGAAAACCAGGACAGGAGACACTTTCACAAGTGTGAAGCCTAGGAGGAGCTTGGGTGTAGTCAGGATTGTCAAGTGGATGCGAGTAGTCTTCGCAGCTGAAGTTAAGTGTACATAGTTTGTGTGTTTCAACTCTTTGATATACTTGTGCCACAGCTTAATTTTCAAATGAAATCTGGTAAGCAAAAGTGTTGTTTTCTGTACTTCATGCTTCAATATAGGGAGCTGTTCAAACATATACGGGATCAAAGTCCAGAGTATTGTATCTGGTTTTGTCTAGTTTGTTTATTCAATCTGAACTTGCCTCTTATACCTGCTTGCTTTAAGCCTGTTTAAATCTCTTGCATTAATTATTGTTCAAAGGTAGTAACACTTCTAACTCTAATTTCAGATGTTTATCCTGGACAGAGTAGAAGGAGATAGCTGTTCTCTGAATGAATTTACTGTGACGGGTTCAACATATGCTCCCATGGGAGAAGTGTAAGTGTTCTGTTGAAGTTAAATATTTGTCTGTTTATGCATTGACTATTACTTTAGGCTTGAAAAGTGATGCATGTGATATTCAATAGTGATTGTTAATAAATGAAAGCTCAACCAGTGACAATGTACACTGAAGGGCTAGGGGGGAAACTAATTAACAGTAAAAGGAAGTTAAATTCTAGAGAAGTAAACCCTCATGAAACTTAATACAGTCTCCATTGTTGCAATGTTCCTTTGATAATCAAAGAATAAATTAGGGGTAGGTTGAGAGGATTTATTTTACCTAATCTCAGTCCACTAAGATTTCAGTATCCCAGTGCTTCAAAATGAGGTTTACTTTTTTATTTTAATAAAACTGCATAAATCTGAACAGGTGAGCCTCTGTTAATCCGAACTCAATGTTTCCAATATCCCTGCCTTAGAGAAGGTAGGAGATATTTTTTTCTGAAGCATTTTAGGAATATGTTGGAGTTGATTCTTAAATTCTTAAATTTACAGTAAATTCCTGTCCTCTGCCATCAGTAGTTTATTGGGCTCGGTGCATCTGTTCTTGAATAGAAGTGTGTGTTTGTCTCAGCCTTTGGTATTTGAGCTGGTGTTAAACTCGCTCTCTTAAAGGAATGATTTGTTTGGTTTACTTTATCAGTTGCAAGTCTCTAGTAGTGGGATAGGTGGTTTATCCTGACTATGTTAGGAATTTTTAGGGTTCTGCTTGTGGAAGGAGAGCATCTTCTTATTGGCTTGTTACAGCTTCTTCTACTTGGCGATTCTTCCATGTGTTTTTAATCTCATCACTTCAGTTTTATGTAGTAGAATTCTATTCTGCAAGTATGAAGTAGAATTAAGATTCAATTGTTGTAAATGTCTCGACCTTGTGGAGTTTCACATGCATACCTCTGACTGCATGCGATCTTAACTGATCTCAATAGTGATTATCTCGGTTTAATTTTCATAGCAGTTAAGACCATGGTGTTCTCAGCAGCTGGAAATCTTAATTCCCCAATTCTCTTTTGTTTCAAAGCTAATTGCTGTCAATAGCTTATGTTTTCATTTCAGGAGACATTTACTTAGACAAGGTGACATTCTAGATCTTGTAAAGCATCCAGATAATATGCTTTAGCTGGTCTCACAAGAACTCTAGATAAACAAAATAATAAAATATAGCGTGGTGACAGATGTCGAGTATAAGAAGACAGTCATCAATGTATGTTAATGTTCTATTTTTACTTGCTGAAATTGGGGAAATGTGGACAAGCATGTTAATCGTACTGCATTCACGTACATAGAGAACGTTCTGTGAAAGGGAAATTACCACAGAAAGGCTGTTATTGGAGCATAAGGAAACAAATAGCTAAATTCTCAAACCTTTAGGGCTGATTTATTTCTGCATTTATGGACAGTTTTGTTGGTTTTTTTTAAATCAGTGGCTTTGTAAGGGTTTTAAGTAAGGTGACTGACTTCACCTTGGATTGCAAACTGTCACTGAAAGCTAAGTTTGATGGGGACCTTAAGAGGCAGCCTAGTCCATTGCACTGCCCCAAAGCAGGACCTGCTCTAGATATGAGCCATTCCTGACAGATGTTTCTTTGTACTTAACTTCAGATATTGTTGTCTTCCACAGCTGTATAGGCAGCCTACTCTATTTTGTAACCATTAAGCTTTTTTGCAATAAATCAATAATTTTTCACTTACCCTCAAAGTACTTGATACATAAATTTCCTCTAAGATACATTCAGAGTATAAAATTACAACTATTTCTTACTGAAAAACTAAAACTTCATACTAACTGATTTCCCAGGGATGTTAGGAGATTGTTGAACAGTTTGGAGTGGTTTTGTCAGGTCTCAGCAGGTGCAATGTGCATGCTTACTTGCAAACTGGGAGCATAAAACTAACAATAATTACTGAGAACTGTGGCAAAAGCTAACAGATTGCATTTGACCTTCAATGGTCAAGGGTCTTTAGCTAATCAAAAAACCTGAAGCTTTAAGAAAAAAAAAAACCCACCTTTATCCAGAACTGACCCCAGCAATTTAGACTCTATATGCACATGCTATTCTTCAGAAATCGTTGATAAGGAACATGAAGGCAAGGTGGGGGGAAAAAACGTGGTGTAACAAGTTACAGGTATTCAGATATGCTAGTTGTCTTCGTTCAGAACAGGTGAAAACAGGAAGTATTAGCTGTGATAGAGGAGGTGACAGGGCTGCTGAGAACTTTAAAGAGTTCTTTAAACTTTAAAAATGTGCTTATTTTTTTTAAGATGCATTTTGTTCACATGCTGTGTTATACAACATTGGAATTTGTTTGCAGTGCTACAAGAGACTAAACAAAAGCTTACGTAATCGGACATGTCATAGTCTATGTTATGAATTTTTATGGAGTAGTGATCCATGTCTTTGTACCACCAGACTTTTTCCCCCCTCCTCCTTGAGGGCTTTAATCAAAAGGTATTATATATGAGTTATGTCTTGCTAATTTTGGTAAGGGGGAAAATAACAGTATTGAATACTGCCTTGGCTCTTTTGTGTTTACAGTAGAAGTATGCTATTGTTCCAGAAGATTGATTAATTTACTGTCTGTTTCCAAATGTGAAAGCAGAGAAGTTGCTTCTTATTTGTGATGTCTAAATGGTGCATTACTCTAGGGAAAATGTACCTTCCCTCTTTCTAAAAAAGTCAGATATTCATCATTAAGTGTGTATAACTACTAGAAAAGAGTATTTCTTTTATTGTGAAATGACTTAGCTTTTCATTGGCTTAGGAGGTTCATGGATAGTACGGATTAATTTTTAAGAAATTAAAGAGGCCAGGTCTGCTTTTACACCTGCCCAGTGCATGCATGTCATGCATGGCAGTAAATCTGCAGAATATGCAGTAAGAGTAAGGAAGCCAAGCTCCTAAGGTATCCCAACAATATCCCTATTCTACTTGGAACTCTCCTACAAGTCCTGCACTTACCCTAATGCTGCTTTCATATGCCTCTTCACTGAGCTCTTTACTTCTTCTCTACGCTGCTGTATGACTGTCACTGGAGGAAATAAGGTTTTGTAATTCAGGTAGTGATTTCATTGATAATCATGTCATTCCTTTCCTGACTCTTTGATCTAAACTTCAGAACTCAGCCTTTATCAAACCTGCTCTTCTCAACAATTTCTGGTCCTGTAGTTCCAAGCCCATAACTAATAAGCATTGTACTAAATGGAAATACAGTAAAGGGATTAAAGAAGGGGAAAAGGTGACATGCTAATACTAAATAACTAACTTAAATCTCCCCCTTTTCTTCCTTTGGAAAGGCATAAAGATGACAAACTTATTAAATGTAGCCAGTATGATGGCCTTGTGGAACTTGCAACGATCTGTGCGCTCTGTAATGATTCCTCTTTGGATTACAATGAAGTAAGTACATATCCTGGAACAGAGGAGAGTGTGAGAATGAGGATAAATGTTTGTTCCCATCTGTCTATGTAATACCTTTTAGTGGTAAATCCCCTTCCAGTCAAGGGTGGGGAGAGTATTTAGGTCCTCTTAATTATTAACTGAGAAAACTAAAGTTAGGCAGCAAGTGTAATCTGGAAGCTGGAGATCTGTTGTTGTGTAGAATGCACTTCTACTTTCTTCCTTTCCCTCGCCTCCTTAAGGTTGCTGCATCTCATAATGACTTAATGCTTGATGATAAAGTACTGACAACCTTCTCTGCTGGTTTTGAGAGTAAGGGCTTGAGATTTCCTACAAATCATACTCTTGAAAGTTGCTTTTTTAAAAAAAAAAATAAAGTTTTGCTTGTTTCATAAGCCATAGTAAGTCTTCAGCTTTTTTTCCATTGTGAAACTTTAACTTTTGTCTCTGGTAGGTTCCAGGTGAGGCTTAAACTAAACTCCTGTGTCTTTTGTTTGCTTTGTGTTAACTAAAGGCTAAGGGAGTATATGAAAAAGTTGGTGAAGCCACAGAAACGGCACTTACCTGTCTGGTTGAAAAGATGAATGTATTTGACACAGACTTGAAAGGACTTTCTAGAATTGAACGTGCAAATGCTTGCAACTCGGTCAGTACTCTTTTATCTGGAATTAATTGGGGAGTGAGTTTTGTAGTATGTATTACCTAAAAGCATTTTTATGTGTGGTTTTTTTTTTAATAAGGTGATAAAACAACTCATGAAGAAAGAATTCACTCTGGAATTCTCAAGAGACAGGAAGTCTATGTCTGTCTATTGTACACCGAACAAACCAAGCCGCACATCCATGAGTAAAATGTTTGTTAAGGTCAGTTCCTCACTTGAGAAAGTATAGTTATGGAATGGCTGCAATGGTGGCACAATGCTAAAAAAGCACAACTAACCGCAGCTTGAAGATGAAGGAAGGACTTTGTAATTTGAGCAAATGTTTTAATGAAAAGGGTTTTATTAAGCTAAATTACTTTTTTTTTTTTGCTTCTGCAGGGTGCTCCTGAAGGTGTAATTGACAGATGTACGCATGTGCGTGTTGGAAATGCTAAAATACCACTAACCTCAGGAATTAAGCAGAAAATAATGTCTGTCATTAGAGAATGGGGAACTGGTAGAGACACTTTGCGTTGCTTGGCTCTGGCGACCCATGACAATCCACCCAGAAAAGAGGAAATGAATCTTGAGGACTCCTCGAATTTCATTAACTATGAGGTAAGTTTAGTAAAATATCCTTTTAAGATGCTTCTCCCTCTCCCAAGCTGGAGAACAGTGACTCCTTATGTTTGATTCTTCCTTGAGGCAGTTAGGTCTGAGAATTTTCTCTTTCTGGGGTGTTTTTGATGTCGACGCAATAGTTAGCCACATGTGTGGAGGGAGTGCTCAGTTTAAGAACAGACTGTATGTCTTTTTAAAGAAACTTAAGGGATAAAACTTGGAGTATTCTGTGGTTTATGACACCTGTCACTCCTGCATTCCCCTAGATTCTTCTGGGTTTAAAAGAAAAACACTTAGTGTGTGTTCGTGGTGGCTGTTATACATGCTGCTTGGATAAAAGTGTAATAAAAAAAATAAACGGGCACCTGCAAATTGTATTATTTCATGTACATACATAAGGTCCTCAGGATCATAACACCTTAAGCTGTTTTCAGAGACTGACTGAAAAATATTCCAAAAATTGCGTTGTGGTTTCAGCTTTAATGATTTTCAGTTTGACATTGCTCAACTGCAAGACCTCTTTGGGGATTTTGTGATGAAACATACCTGCCATTTTGTGCTCTGAGGGTCAAGTTCACTTCCCTTCCTCCATGCTGTCAGCTGCAAAAGCTCTGTCCATGATTATTATCTTTGCTACTCTGTAATTTTCCAATCAAATCTGTATCTAGGATTTAGAGGGGAGAAATGGCAACAGTTGTGTTAGCGTTTTTGGCTTGTGCACTGTGCTCCTGGCGCTGATTACGAAAAAGAAAGACTTGACTGCTTGCAGGTTGAATTTGCAAGGCTGACAACTAGAGCACGCTTTTAAACGAGTGCGTTTGAAGCAAAATATGTTTGAAAAAGTAGGATCCCATTTCAGAGTGTGGTCATACTCTGGGAATTAATTGCGTCCTCCCATATATATGCTCAGCATGTAGATGGTACCATGTAGCATTGCGATTCCAAAAGCATTAAAAATTCTCATTTACCTCCTCTTACTTGTTAATGTGCATGTAGATTTGTGACCTTTGAGTTCTTCTCTAGCTGTCTGAATTCAGTGTCAGAGCTAAAGTGCTGTGAAGACTTAATATGGTGAAACAGATAACGCCTTGAAGTAACCCTTTCACCAAAAAAAAAAACTGACATAAGAGCAAGTGTATAATACATAATACACTGGTTTTGACCAAATGGCAGGATGACATAGGCCTTGGTGTCCTAATTGCTTAATGTAGAACCACAGAATATTGTGGACAGGAGTGAAGACAAATGTCACTACCCTGAGACATATTTAGCATGCAGGAAGAATGAGTATTTCACTAGTGTCAGATGAGAGGTCTACAGGATCTTGCACAAAAACCTGGTGTTATCTTTTTTCAGACCAACTTGACCTTCGTCGGCTGTGTGGGTATGCTGGATCCCCCAAGAATTGAAGTAGCTTCATCTATAAAGCTGTGCAAACAAGCTGGTATTAGAGTTATTATGATTACTGGTGATAATAAAGGCACAGCAGTAGCTATTTGCCGTCGCATCGGTATCTTTGTGGAAGACGAAGATGTTTCTACAAAAGCCTTTACTGGTCGTGAATTTGACGAACTTTCACTTGCTGCCCAAAGAGATGCTTGCCACCATGCCCGTTGCTTTGCTCGTGTAGAGCCTTCCCACAAATCTAAAATTGTTGAGTTTCTTCAGTCTTTTGATGAGATTACAGCTATGGTGAGTAATTACTTTTTTACTTGGTTTGAAAAGCAGACACTGTGTTTAAACCCAAATTATGCCTTGTCAGGCTAATGCCTCGTTCTGGAAAACACTTCTTCCACATTTCCCTGAACTCAAAGTCTCAAAATAGCTCTGCACTGAAGTGATTATTTTTTTTAAAGATTCAGAACCACAAACCCAGTGCAAAATTCCGTTATGGTCCTATATGTAATTGCCCACCTTGTTTATTTTTTTCCCACTTTAAATTCTTGTTTTAGACTGGTGATGGTGTCAATGATGCTCCTGCATTGAAGAAAGCAGAAATTGGAATTGCTATGGGTTCTGGTACTGCAGTGGCTAAAACTGCTTCTGAAATGGTTTTAGCAGATGATAATTTCTCAACTATTGTAGCTGCTGTGGAAGAAGGACGTGCAATTTATAACAACATGAAACAGTTCATCCGTTACTTGATCTCTTCCAATGTCGGAGAAGTTGTTTGGTAGGTTTAAATTTTTTTTCTTTGAACTAGAGTAATGATGATGGAGTGTCTTTTTGTTAGTTATTTATTACTTCCAGTATTTCTCACTAAAGCCAGAAAAACAGGTTCTCCAGGTAATATAATATAATAATATATGCATATAATATTCTAGCTCAGTAGGTGGCTAAATGCTTTACAATTATTTCTGATTGGAATAATTCTCTAGAATAGGAAAATAAAAACCTTAATCAAATATAACAAGATCTGGTATTTCAGATAACTTCGCCACAGATATAACTTAGATGTTTGTTTAACCTCAAGTTACAGAAGAATGTGTCTTCTGTGTCTTTGGAAGGAATGGTGACCCAATGCCACAGGATGCATTTCTGGTAACAGAATGTAAATACTGATCTCCTAACAGTTGCTTATATCAAAGCATACTTTCTCCCAGAGTGGAATATAACACAGCAATTGTCTTGCCTTGTTTCTTGTAAACTTTAAAGCTGTCTTCATATGGCTCTTGCTGCAGCCCCTGTTTCTGTTCTATTTATTCACACAGGCTTGGAGCCACGAAAGCTACACGCTCATTAAATTTTTGCAGGGACTAGCAGTAATCTAGCTAAACGAAGCTTAGTCATTTGAGCTAAAATGCTATTATGTCTGTAAAAGTTTTAGCGTCTCCTAGAAAACGGCTTGCAAGCCTTTATGCATGCATGTATGTATATATTTACTTATACAGACAAATAGAGTGGGAAAAAAAATAAGGCTAAAGCAGAAACTCTTTTAAATTTCTGAAATTACCAGAAGATAGATAATGCTTCAAAACTTATGCCAGTGGTTAGAAGTGTTTGCTCTTGGATATGTTTTAGTTTTCTGAATGTGAATGTTCAGCTTGTGATATTAAATGGATAACTCTGTATGAAAAAACAGAAGTGATGCTACAGGCTTAGGCTTAAGCGTTAAAAGGACTTATTTAAATGCACAAGAATAAGCTTATAATTGGTGGGTTTTTTTATAGTATCTTCTTGACTGCTGCCCTGGGTTTTCCTGAAGCTCTAATTCCTGTCCAACTGTTATGGGTAAACCTTGTGACGGATGGTCTCCCTGCTACTGCTCTGGGCTTTAATCCTCCTGATCTTGATATCATGAATAAGCCTCCACGCAACCCTAAAGAGCCACTGATCAGTGGATGGCTCTTCTTCCGTTACCTAGCTATTGGATGTAAGTAGTAATAGCTTTTTCTTTTTTCTTTTTTTTTTAAGTAAACTCAAGCAGGTACATTTTTTTGAGATCCTCTTGAAGGCAGTTTGTCTAATATCTTTGTATGCTGAAATCTTGAAAGCAAGCCCTAGATGTTCTGTGGAACTGGTATTCTTACTTTATTTTGTTTCGAGATTCACACTTTGTTTTGCACATTTGCAGGCAGTGCTGCGATAAGAACAGTAAAGTGAGGGTTTTCAACTTTTTTTTATTGGTGGCAACTGAGGCACCAGAAGCCCCGGTTGCATAACATCAGTGTGACATTCACTGGATTAGACCGTCAAAATTGTCTGGTAGTGGATGGTATTACAGTCCTTATAAGAGAGAAGCTCTTCAGGAACAGGTGAATTTAGGGCTGAGTCTGACCTCTGCTCTCAAGAAGCCGCCTACTTGCCTTTTCCCATTTGACTTATTCCAGGCTGAAATACTTCTAGCTCAGAGCATTGAGACAGCAGATTTTAGCTTGTCCATGCAATGACTGTCAGCCTTAGGAAGATGAGCATGTTGTGGGATTGAGATTGAAGAACCAAGACCAGCAATTAGTGAACATGCTGTTGAGGTCATATGTAGAACTACTTCTAAATCTGAAAATGACAACTGTCATGTATCTAATCTACCATTTTTGTGCTGAAGTAGAAGAACACAGCAGGTTTGCTGGCATGGCTATAATCAGGGAAAATAAAGGAATATAATTTTGTGAAAGCAGTGGACATAGATTTAAACCTTAAATATAGCTATAGTACTGTAAAGCTAGAGTAAGTATCTACGTGGATACTTAATGCATACTGTCTTCATGCCAAAAGTTGTGACCTTAATTTTCCTACCTGACTTCATAGATCCTTAAAGTAAGTAAATCTCAGTATTAGTTAGTGTAAGTACAGACACATTGGGTTCTGAGAGGTAAAAAGAAAGATTGCAGGTTGATTACTCCAAATGATTTCATTGTTTGTCTTAAGTTCTAGCTGTCAGCTTCTATAAGCAGGTATTAGTACAGCATTTAATGGTTATTTAAGTTACAAGTGGTAGAGCAGATTTCTTGCACAGGAGATAGATTAATTACAATCTACTTTTTTTACAGTACTGGAGGTCTTGAGGTAGAAGTTCAAATGTGGCAAGTGAGATCTTCTCTTGCATGAAGTTCACAACACTGAAAAAAGCACTTTGTTTTCTTTAAGGTTATGTTGGTGCTGCCACAGTGGGTGCTGCTGCTTGGTGGTTTATCGCTGCTGATGGTGGTCCAAGAGTTACCTTTTATCAGCTGGTATTTGCTCAGTTTAATATCTTTGGGAGAGAGGGGAGGGACATGCTTCTTTCATATTTGTTACTTGAAATGACTGTAGAAAAACAGTAGGTTACAGTAAAATTATAGAATTTTATATGTTTTCAGACTTGTAACTGTAAAACTTGATTATGATTGATTAGTCTTAAAACTAAGGTGTGGAGGTGGGATACCTAAGCTTCTAAACAATTTGAAGGACTAATTGTTTCTTTTTTCTAAAGCTGGTGAAAGTTTAAAACCAGTGCTTATAGGAGTCATATCAGAAAGTTTTCGTAATACTCAGTGCTTATTTCGTAACTGCCTATTTTACATTTTAAAAGTTAACAAGCTGTGGAAGTGAGTTCATGTTGTTCTGTTCTAGAGCCATTTTCTGCAGTGCAAAGAGGACAACCCAGACTTCTTTGGTGTCGACTGTGTGGTTTTTGAGTCTCCATATCCAATGACAATGGCTCTTTCTGTACTTGTCACCATAGAGATGTGCAATGCTCTCAACAGGTTTGTATATCCAAATAGGAAAGCAAAGCTTCTGCACAGCTTATCCAAAATCCCACCTTTTGTGCAATTTGTTTCTTAATGTATGGACAGCTCAACTAATGAAGAATGAGTCATATTTCCCTTCTGTATCCTGGTAGTGCAAACAAAATGACTCTCTTAGATAACATTTGAGATCTCTTATCATAAGCTTTACTTTTAAGTCTGCCAATTCACTCTGGTATTTTACTAAGCACGAGCAACTGAAATATTTTCCATTATTTCTAATCTAAGCTTAATCAATCAGATTATCCCTCCTATGTTGGTATAAAGTGATATCAAGGAGAACTAAAATAAGAATGCTGAAGATATGGAAAATAGTTTTTCCTGCCCTAAGGGAGTGTGGGTTTAGCCAATTAATATCAGATTATAAATGGAAACCACTAAATAGCACAATGTCAAGGGTATTTTTCTTCAAATAGCTTAGAGGTCAGTTAATTTAAAAACAAATAAACTTTAAATACAAGTGTACTGCCATAGTCCTACATAGTAAGATACTGATCTACATCTGATGTTCTGGATTTCAGCCTCTTCTACAGCATAGCCTAAATGCAGGTTGAATCGGAAGAGCAGAATTAAAGAACAGGCATTAAGAAGGTGCAAGTACTTGACCTCTGTATAGCCTGTCTTTACGTGAACTTCAGAAGTGGGTGCAGTAGGTCCCCAGGCATACAACAGACTGGAGAGAATTGTCTTATGCTGCTGTACCCATCTTTCCCTTACCCCCCCACCCCGTGGAGAGGATGTTGGGGTCTTAACAAAAAACGTAGACTAGATCAGGAATGAGCAGAAATCACAAAAGCTCTCAAGAATAAATGTGAGGCTGAACTGAGACTGCTTTGCTAAGCAGACTTCCAAGGTAGTTTAAAGTTGCAACATATATATAGACCATATCTTGGTATCTTTATTTCCTTTGTTAGTGGGATAATTGTGAGTTGCCATGCTGCTTTTCTTTCCAGCTAGTTTTCTGATTTGCTGAATTTCCTATTGGTGTCTTACATACACATACGTACCGTGTTTCTGTTGCAGTCTATCAGAAAATCAGTCCTTGATGAGGATGCCTCCGTGGGAAAATATCTGGCTGGTGGGCGCTATTTGCTTGTCCATGTCACTCCACTTCCTTATCCTTTATGTGGAACCGCTGCCAGTAAGTGCATGTATCGAACACCCATCCCTGAACTCGGAGATAGAGCAAAAACTTGTCTGGAACTTAAGGCAAGGGATGGAGTCGGAGAAAAGATGTAATGCTTGGCTTTTCTTTCAGATTATCTTCCAGATCACGCCTTTGAATGTGACGCAGTGGCTGATGGTATTGAAAATCTCACTACCTGTCATTCTGCTGGATGAAACACTTAAATATGTGGCCCGTAACTACCTGGAACCTGGTAAAGATAGTGTGCGGCCTGCCACCAAACCATGTTCTTTGTCAGCATGCACCGAAGGAGTTTCCTGGCCGTTTGTGTTCATTACTATGCCCTTGGTTATCTGGCTTTACAGCACAGACACTAACTTTAGTGATATGTTCTGGTCTTGACTGACATGGTGACAAGTTTTACATTCAAAGAAAAAGTTTAACTTAATTTTTTTATTGTTTAGAGCAACTGTCTATTTCTGCTGAATTTTCACATGAACATATTTGCCGGTGATGGAGGTTTCATAATCTAGATTTTGGTTTTTTGCTTTTTCTGACTTCAGTGGGGGCAATATATTCCTCTTTTATACACAGTTAAAGTGTCCATTGACATGTACAGAGAACTAACACTATTTTATGCAAATATTTTTTTGTAGATGAAAAGCATGTACAGTGTTCTGTTCAATAGTCTATTCATCATGTAAAAAAAGTAGATTTTTTTTGAGCCAGCGGACACTATCAAACTAAATTGGCAGCAGATTTTAGGGAATGAATGTGTGTCGTCTAAAACTAAAAAAGCATGTAACTGTTTGTCTTCTGCATGATCATCCAAACTTAATTTGTCATAAAGTCAGGTTTTATTCATAAGCAGAACTTTCTGCGCTGGGTAGAGAGTCCTGCTACCTTGGTTAGGATTTCTTGGTTTCCCCTATTCCTGTTCCCTCTCTCTTGGTTCTTTACTGTCCTTGTTTACACCAGTTTCTGTATGAGGTATGCTTAATCTTGCTCGTGCAGAAAATACCATTCCAGGTGCGGCCTGCTGGGGTTCTTCCATACTCTCAACACACATAGGGTTGTTTTTTTTAAGATTATTTATTTAAGTGTCTATTGTATTTTATTGTAACAGACCTTATTTTGCCAGTTGCCCCTTATGCAGGGATAGGGAGGGCTATTTCTGTCTACTTCAGTCTAAACCAAGCCTTTTTAACAAACACAATCTGTTTTAATTGAAAAGAGGGTTTAAGTTGGGTTTTAATACCTTATTTACATGTGTTGGATCCTTTCTTTTTCTTCCCCCACCCCACCCCCCTTAAGATCAAAACTTGTAATGAGACCTGGAAAAATAACTTGCACTGCATAGCTAGAAATTGGATTTCCTACACTTAGGGCACTAATGATCAGTTGTATACATGGAGTTACTCTGCTGGCCTGTTGGTAGCCTGACTTGAAGTAACAAGCTCGTGTGTGTTTTTTGTAAAATCTGTAAATAGCACATGACCAAATTGAACATATTGTATAGAACTATTTTTATTTTAATGTGGCACTAACCACCTTCATTATTACGGTAAATGTTAAAGCATGTTTTCAAATTCAGTCCTGTATCAACAATGTGTAAGTCATTAACAGTCCTAACTGTGGTGTTTTTCTCCAATGCCTTCCAACTTTCATCGACTAAAGTGAGTATTTCTCTTCCATTTCACCATGCCAGTGGTGACTTGCTGTAAAATAGCATATGCTGTATACATGTTGAAGAATAAATAGTGATTTCCTTCATTCCCATGCTGTGTTTTGTCAAACTCTGCTGTGCTACATTATTATCACCACTTTAGACTCTTGTTTTGTGGTCTGAAGCTCAAATTACTGATTCCAAAGGCAAAGCACTTGCTTTTGGTTTAATGTATTTTAGGATCTTGTTTTGTAGCACCCGGGAGCCTTAATGCCCCAAGATCTTACAGCTTTTGGTCTTAAGTTTGAGATAAAATTGGACAAATCTGTAACTTAAGACACTGACAGCTGTTCACATGAACGTTTAGTGTCCAAAACACTCTGGTACTTGTGGTCAGGTGCTGGTTTACTCCAAAGCTTTTTCCTGCTCTGAAATAGGGGATGCCCCTCTGAGCTGACCACCCTTCCATAGTCTCTGGTATCTGCAGTGCTCGAAGTGCAGGCCCTTCTCTTTGCAAAAACAGCTTATTGTTTCCAGTGAGTGGAAATTCTTTGCACAGTGGTCATATGAAAAGACAAAAGAACAGTCTCAGCTTAACAGGATAGTCTTTGAAAAATGTACTGGGGTTGTTACGTCTCTGTAGAGTAGCAGGTGCTGTGTTATCTCGTGCTGGCTCAGTCTGCTTCCGTAACCAAATTCAGACAGCTTTCTGATTCCTCATAGAGGAAAATGATAGTTAAAAGCTATGTTCTGTTGGTGCCAGCTGGAATCCAGTGAGCACAGATAATTCTCTAGGTTTCAAGCTTTCAAAAATAGATGCTGACCTCAAAATACACAGACCCTATTTGAAATTCCACTGCATTGTGAATACTTGCTGTTTATATAGACTTTGACTTGTTTATGTTGATGCTGAAGTGACTCGGGTAGGGGAGCTGGACCTGATGATGTCGTAGGTGCGTTGCTGAACTGTGAGCATTTAAATCCTGTTGAATATCCTCTTTAGTCTGGAAGAACCTGTCTTTGCCAAACGAAGGTTTTGCATACCGCAAAACCAATGGCCAGCACCAGCCACTTGCTGTATCAATTATAAATGAGCAATGAGAGACTTGTCCCTGTTTCTTGAAACAGGAAACTAATAGGTCATGTGATTTAGGATTCCTTGAGATCAGAATATGTACAAGTATGTTATTTGTTGGAAACAAATACTAGCAAGTTAATTCTGTGTGCTCCCAACATAATGGACAAACTTCTTCCAGGACAGGAATGCCATTGAATCTTTGAACGCTGGTTCTGAGTGAACCTCCAGAGCACCACGTTGGTGAGCTTTTTTAAGCCGTGTATCTGACTGTCACCACGAATGACTCTGCTCTGCTCAGTACAATCCTGTTCTTGTCTATTATGCTAAATAATCCTGCTATCCACCCCCTTTTCCCCTGTCTCTAAGAAGCTGAAGGGGAAAATGACTGTTGATAAGTAGAATTCTGTCTTCAACAACTTCTTTGTTGAAGGTGAATCCCGCTGCTTGTGTCATGGATTTCGGTACTGAGAGCTCATTTCATCTGAGAGCTCATTCATATCGGATGTCTCAGGGCACTTGCACTTAGGGCCTTGTGTTCCTTGGAGTTTGCCTTTAAAATCTGGATGACTGGCAGATAAATGGAGTGGCCTTCATCCTTACAGGCTCCTGAGGTTATGGGAACAGGCGGTTATTGTAAGGTGCTCCTTAAGAGCCCAAGCAATCTTTAATATACTCTGGTTTTCTTTTATTTCTCCCAGTTTTGCTGTGTACAAATTGTCCTGTAGAAATGGAGCAATAGGGTTCCCTATGATCAGCACTTACTTATCTCAGGTTTGATGGCGGCCGTTGCTATGCTTTCAGCACTTCTGTTTCCCAAATGTTGCCACTACACAGAAAATACAAGCCTTGCGTGGTCTGGATTGACCAACCATGAGCTTCCTCCCAGGCAGTGAAGCACTCTGCCCTGAAATCGCTGTCTGCTGCGAGCTTCCTCGTGATTCTCGTGTGGATCTGGTCTTAACCCTTCTCCAGTTGAGCAGGCTGTGGGAGGCTGCTCGAGTGCACCTCTGGCATTAGAATAGCGTAGAGCAGCTGATGGCTTTTCTGTTACAGAAACTATAGAAACACAGTGCAAGGTTAGTAATGCACTGCAAGAAAACATGTTAACTAAAATTATTACCCTTAATTGTGTAGATCCTGCCATTCTTTAGATATCAGTCCTCTCATCTAGGGAGGCCGAGAAGAGAGGACTTCTCAATTTAGAATAGATTTACATGCCAACATCTCAAAGTTGAAACTTGCTGAATTTCTTTGTTCCCTACATACTTCCTCTCCAACCTCCTCGCTGTACTAGGGTCATCTGGGGATAGAAATAGGTAACTCCTATTTTAATGTGTCAGCCCTGTGAATCTATAAATGGAAGCACTTATTTAAGCAGAAATAACTCGGTTACCCAGGCTTTATCTCCCACCCCATTTTTAGAAAATAGCTATACTCCTTGTTTCCCTTTGCTCTCATCTCCCTGCGCACTTTCATCTTCAACTGTTTTCTGGATTCCTTAGTGTCTTCACATATTGCTGCGAGGTGTGTAAGGCTAGTATCAATTGTGACACTGGCGCAGGTTGCCCAGAGAAGCTGTGGCTGCCCCATCCCTGGAGGTGTTCAAGGCCAGGTTGGACGGGGCTTGGAGCAACCTGGGCTGGTGGGAGGTGTCCCTGCCCAGGGCAGGGGGGTTGGAACTAGGTGATCTTTAAGGTTCCCTCCAACTCCAACCATTCTGTGATTCCATGTGACTGATGCTGCTCTATGCAGGGAACACCAGGAAGGATATCGGCTTGTCCTAGCAAACAGTGGGGTTTGGTATGAGAGCACCTCCTCCTGAATTCAGTGATCTGTAGCCTCGTCCGAATCAGAGCAAAGAAAATGGTCAGACAGCTGCAGTCGTACGTCAAATATTTCAGACAGGGGCTTTTATCTCCATAGTGCCTTGGGCCCTCTCTGCTTTCAAATGTGAGTGATTCAAAGTCCTGTTTGCGGGCTACACAATGAGCTGCTCCTTTTTGCCGGCATCCAAGCAATAAAAATAGTTCCTGCTTGGTTTCCCAAAGTATTCTTGCAAATAAATAAGTATGAAAGAGGCTGCAGAAAAACATACCAATCTGTCAAAATGCTACGAGCCTTATGTTTGTAGGGAGGCTGTTTTGGAGAAGGCTAATGGTTAGAAAATGAGTTTTTAATCTGATGATAAAATGCAGTACAGCAGTCCTCTGTCGCTATTCCAAGAACACAGCTGATGCACAGAATATACGTGGTAAACAACTTAAAGACGGTTGAATTTGCTGAGATGAAGGGAGGTAAAACTGATACGAAGTTGTCTGTCTCTTGCACCTGTCTTGTTTACTTTTTTGCACTTTCTAACCATTAACTGTTTCCCTAATCTCTGCTAATTACATCCTTAATTACATTAATATGCATTTTCAAATCTTAGCAGGAGAGCCTAAATTTTATAGTGTTGAAGCAGTGTTTTGAAGAGCCACCACCAAGTTGTAGGGAATCAGAGTACACTGTTCTCTCCTAGACGCGAGGCTGAGCTTACGCTGTACTTTACCCCTAAAGTACAGTAGTAGCTTTATAGCGTTGTACTCTACCCTTTGCCTACGCATTTATCTCTGTAGTTTAATGACTTCTTCAAAGCTTTCCTACTGCTTCCCAGAATGAGCTGCGTAACTTGGAAAAGGGACATTGTTAGGTCACTTTGGGGCCAAGCTTGCAACGTAATGCCTTGATTAGAACAACACCCTTAAAGTTCTTCAAAACTTGAGCTCAAACTCTGTAGTATGGAACTCGAAAGTAAAAATTACAAAGAAGTGAGACTTGTCTGTTGCCACTAGTCAGGCAGAGAAAGGCAAAATCTCTCTCAGTGTGTCTTAATTCTTTTTCACTGCAGTCTTCTGTAGGAAGGGCTGGCTCTGCTGATAAAGGGAGCTCTGCTGCATTCGGAAAAGCTGAGCCATAATGCAAAGGATTCCAGACTTTAAGTACAAAGTAACCTGAGAGTGTCCCTTCAATAACAGAGCAGCCAGTTACCAGCCTTAACATTCTTTCTTCTGTCACTGTTGATCTTAGTCTTGCTTGTATAATGATACTTAGCATTCATCCTTTCATTAACTGATGCCTTTTCTTTCTTTCCTTTTCAGCAATACTGGAGTAATCGCTTCCTAAACAATTTTGCAGAAATGTAAGGTTGTTTTGTTGCGTGCATGTGTTTTTAGCAACACATCTACCAAAACTTCTGCATGTATCATGTGTAAAGGTTCTTTGCTTTCCCTAAAACAAAACTCATTGTGTTCTCTGTGGAAGAAATGTGTGGTACCATTAGGACTTCATTATACAGATGTACAAACGTGCAATATAGCTTACCGAATTGGGAACTCTCTCCAGAGAAGTTTGGTTTCTGTGCTGCATGGAGAAGAGTTTGTTTATCCTTGAACAAGAATCGTGGAGCTGTCAGCCAATTTTCCATATTTCCGTATGTAAAATGTCAGTTTATAAAATGTACAATATCAAAATAATGCATGCCTTCGGTTGTAGACAAATCTTTCTCTGTATTGTATCATCCAAACATACTACTCTATAACAGCTTATGTACAATGCTCTCCTATTTATAAAATTCATTGACAAGATTACAGATGAATGTTAAACCGTAAGCCTCCAGTTCATAACTTTGGATTTTTTATCATGTGTGCAAATCGACCTATTTTGCACTGTAATGTAACTTATTTAAATCTAAGGCAGTAAGACAGATGTTGGTGCAATACAAAATATTGTGATGCATTTATCTAAAAAGCAACAACCGACTTAGCCAGTTCCCACAACTGCATGTACGACCTTTAGAAGTTGTAAATAAGATCAATTGTCTATTTACATGCTGACAGTAAGAAGCATCACACCTAGTTTCATTTGTATCAGGTAAATAAATTTATTCTACAATACATACTTTGCGTGTTATTTTATGCACTTTGTTTTCTGCAGGTACATGCGTACATACTTCAGCGCGCTCTTATATTAATGCCAGGATGACACTTATTAGCACCAACACCATTGCAGTCTTTCCTCCTAGAACTATGCAGATGCCAGCTGCTCTGCCGGCAGTATTGACCTCCTCGCTGGTGTGATTTCCTCTGTCCAGGGGCTTTTGTGTGTGTTTAAGGGACACTGTCAAGTACTTTGATCACTCAATTTTTTTAAAATGCTCCATTGTTTGTAAAATCCCTCTGAGAAACTTAAAATAAACATTTCTTTCCCAACTATATCTTTATTTTTTGTCCTTTTCTATTTTCTAAATTGCCCCAGCCTGAAGGAGCTGATAGTCTCTTCCTCTTTCTGTAAGCATGTGTGGCGAGTACCCCACTGGGAGCGCTGCTCTGTTATGGCATATCCTGTTCCCCAAACCATGGGCTCTTCTGTCGGAGTCTGTGTTAAGCGCTAGGCACGGCTAAAGCACTCCAAGGGTAAAGGCTGGATTTTCCAAGTGGCCTGTAATGCTCTTCTCCAAAGCCCATAAAACTTAGTTTTGTTTGGAGTAAGAGGGGGGGAGCTGCTCTAAATATGCAACTTCAGCCAACTTTAGTAATGTGTTTTAAATTAACTGTAATGCCTCTTAACCTCCAGCCCCTGATACCAGCACAGCACGAGCAAACAGCGTTATCCAAATGAGGTGACATGTCTGAGCCCCTTCAAACACAGCAGCCTGAGGTTTAAAAATACTATGGCTGGATTCCATTGTTCAGCTGAACTCTAAGACGGTGGAGGATGCATTAACACACAGGGCTCAACTGCTGGTGGCTGCTTCCTACTATGGTAGTGTTGTTCTCAGCAAGCTGAGCTCTGCTCCTGCCCTCGGGGCTGAGCCTGTCAGAACCCAGTTCAGCGCTCAGCTCTTATCTGCGACTGCAGCTCTTCCCGCTGTCTTATTTATAGCCTGGCTCCAGCATGCACCAACAGCACTGTCACCAGCATCCCTTCCCGCTGCTCCACTGTGGGCACTGCACCAGGTGGAAGAAAATGCCCCATTAGCACCTCTTCCCTTGTCATAACCTCCAGCTTTGCTTTAATTAGGAAGCAACGAGAGGGAAAAACGAGGCTCACTGCTTTCTCAGCAGAAGGCAGCTGAAGTCCAGTTTTGCATGTGGCACCAACACAGCTGTGGGAAACTTAGTCCTGGTGCCTGGCTCATCTGCTGCCCCTTTTTTCAACTTGCAGAAATACATGTCACCAGCACTGCTACCAAATGTAAAAATTAGTGACAATATGAAGTCATCATTCAGAAAACAGCTCCCGCTCTGTCTGTGTTGCTGTCATGGCGAGTTACATTGCACGGATGGTTTCAGCATCTCTGCATTCAGACCACGGCTCGCGGGTGCGCAAACTGAGACCAAACTCTTGACTTATTTTTAAACAATTTTTTAAATTATGATCTGCAAGATTAACTCATAACTAGTCACCCAAATGAACTGCAAGCAGCACTTTGGAGTACAGCCATATCCAGAAAACGTGATGCTCCGTGGGTTGCTAGGTACTGGAGCGCAGGAGTATGTGGTAAGAGAGAAACCGCTTCATCTTCCTCCTCCTCACTGCATGGATGAGACCACAGTGACAGTCACAGAGGAAGAAAAGAGTTCCCCCTAGCTCAAGTTATTAGGTATTATAGATATATTACATCAAACTCTAAAAACAGAGAGCAGCAAATAGCCCTATTTTTACATTGAGGTGAATTTGTGTATGGTTAGAACCCACATCCACCCCCAGGAGGGTGGGCGAGAACAGAGAAAAGCCTCTGGGGGAGGAGATGACAAATCTGCTTTGCAGCCTCAGCTCGGAAAAAGCCACAGGAAAGTCACAGGACTGTAGAAGAAAGACCAGTGGTGTCCCCCCTCCCCTCCCCGTGCAGCTCTGAGCACCTGAAGCGGACTTCTAAAATACTTCATCCCAATAATTTAATCACATGGAAGTGCAGAGAAGCCTTCGGACATCACTTTATCAGGATTGGGCTACTTGCCTAATCAGGTCATTTGTTGAAACAGAGACAGTGGGAACTGAATCGATAAGGATTATTCCCTTATAACTGAATTGGTAAGAGGTTATCCCCCTATAACCGAGTCGATAAGGGCTATCCCCTTCCCCCTCCTGGAGCGGCTGGTGGCAATGTGCATTATGATGGGAACACCTAAACACTTCCATTTGAATTAGTGCTTTCAGGGCAGTGCCAACTTACACATAAGCCAGACACAGGCTTTTGCTGACATTGCCCACTTTAAGAGGTAAAATTCCCCAGTCTGGCTCTGCAGGCATGGCAAAGGAAAGGACGTTTCGGCTGATTTTACACATGTAGGTTCAGAAGCCCGAGGAAAGCAGCCAAGAGGCAGGGAGCTTTCAGCACACGCGGTGTGAGCTGCCCTTCACACGGCACTCGACCCGAAGGGATTGTCCATGTCCCTGCAGACTTGGTGACGGAACGGTGGTCAGCCTCCAAAAACCAAACAACAAACACCCAAAATCCGGTAAGCCCAGGCTACTACAAATCCCCTGCTACTTATGCAGGTGGCACAGTCAGTTTTTCCTCCAGAGGCAGGCGAGGAACCCTGCTTTGCTGCCGGGGCAAGATAACATCAGCGGCTAACAACAATCAAGCTGCAACCAGCTCACACCTTCGTAACCAAGTCACGCAGCTCCAGCGTACCGTGATTGCAAAACACTGAGCGTTTTGATCTTGCGCTTGCTGCTGCCCCGCATTCAGTGAGGCAGGACGCCCCAGACAGAAGTTGTGACTTGAAAGAAGTTTCTCTTGTCACTGCCCTTTACCATGACAAGCACAAATGCAGACGTTCAGGTTAGGCACGAGACTGACCTGCAGCACGCAAACCATGGGCAGGAAAGCTCCCACCACCCCTTAACTCACCCAACTCACCAAGGACCCAAACGTATGTCCTTTCCCTTCCCGGAAGAGCCACCGTACTGTCCATAGCTGGGCTGACTCAGGGCTGACATCCAACAACAATTCATGGTGGAGCTCTTCAGCTTTCCAGGGACTCCTGCCAAATCCTCATCACCTCACCATGCTGCAACCAGCAATTCCAGGCCTGTTTCACAGTGGCCTCTTTGCTGTGGACATGGTTCACCTCTGGCTATAAGTTACAGGTATCAAATCCTGTACCATTATAAAATCTAAGCCTCTGGTTTGTGGGTACTGCCAGCTTCTCGGGACATCCCACCGAGGGGCTTTATACCTTCAGTGAACTGAGAGCACAAGAACCCAAGCCACTGCCACTCACCCATGCGCACAAACCAGCCGTCCGGTGCTGGAAATTTCAGCCTCAACCAAAGAGTATGGACTCATGACGGGCTGCTTTCCAAACCCCACGCTGCTCCTGCTCACAGCTCCCAAACCTCTCAGAGACCAAAAAAAAAAACCCAGAAGGAAATTGCTATAGCATCAACTCAATCTCCACTCCGTCAGACGAGGCACGCAAACCGCAGGTGGCCTGTCAGAAACCAAGGCCAAGTTTCCAAAGCACCCAGAACCTGCTTTAACAAGTCCTCCGCCTCCCAGAGTTACAGAACCTCCCCGAGCAGCACCGCTGACATTCCTACCCACATCCCAGCATTGTGTCAACCAGATTCCGCAATAAAACAGCAAAACGTTGCATGCGACGTGCCAAAACAAGCCTGAAGAATGAACGTGCATGCTGCACAGCACCAGATCGACATCAGCACATGTAACTAAACCAGAGCAAGGCTTGCGTTGCCGGTGGCTGGCTACCACAGTGGGGAACCAGGCACTCGTTCCCTCAGTTCAGGTTGAAGGAATAAAGGTGTTGAAGTGAAATTCAAGCACCTAAAATTGAAGTCCTGAATTCTTCTCTCAAGTTAAGCCCCGGAGCACACAGACTTCCCAGGCTACGTGTCTCCTCTTCTTGGAAATTGCCCTAACTCCTGAAGTCATTTTTCTGTGTCTACTCAGAGCTGCAATGGTAGGACCAGTGCAAGCACTTAGCTCTTCCCTACACCTTAATCAAGTTCCATGTGCTCGTTAGGGAGGCCTCTACCTAAACCAGAAGGGCTTTTATCCAACAGACGTACTTTGAAAGACTAACAACATCCAACCTTTCACAAAATGGAGCTCCTGATGCTCTGATCTTAAAGCCTAATAGGATTAAGAGCTCCCTCCCCTCCCCAGCTGCATGGCAGGCATTGGTCTTTGAAGTTTATCACCAAGATATTTCCATCTGGGTGAAAGTCCTGCTGGCCATGTCCCACCAAGCTACTCGGTTCCTCTTTTACCTGTTGCTAACAGCCCAGTGGGAAGACAATCCTCACCGAGTTGGCACTGGGACTAGACTGGGGTTAGGGATAGGCCATAGGCTCTTCCCTCCCCTCAGGGCAGGGGAGAGGAACGGCCAAGTCCTGCCTGCGACGCACACCTTGTCCCTTTGTGCCACAGCTGCACGCCCAGCAGCCCGGTTTCCTACTCAAGGAACCCCTGTAGCAAGTTGTAAATGTCTCTGCACCTATCTAAGGCCAGATGATGGATGTTCTTCCTTCCACCATGTAAAACCTCTGAATTTATGTCATGGATGGTAATTCATAGCACAAATGGAGCTGAAACCCATGTTTCCTAATCACCCTTTTCAGGCAATAGAGGCAGCAGGAACAAAAGCAGAAACCAAAGCACAGCACAAGAAGGGTTAAAGCCCTCTTGTAAAAACTCAAATATTTCCAGGGTTGGAGCGTTACTGGGTGGAAGGTCCTTAAAACTTCTCAGAGCCCAATATTTCCATATGGGGCACAAACACTTGACAGAGTCCTCCAACCTTATCGAATTGGCCGAGTTTCCGTGTGACATTATCCTCCGCAGAACAGACACCGAAAGGTTAGCTGGAGCCATCACCTCCTTTCCTACCTATTAAAAGCCATCCTGATGAGCCGAGGAAAGGTTAAAGCCTGTCTCTGTACACTGTTCCTCCTCCTGTAACAGCCAGCAGCACCACCAGAATCCAGTCGCTACCCAGGCCAGCTACAACTTAGGCTAACACAACAATTACTGTGTTTTTTCTCAGAGTAATGCCAAACTTTCCCTGTGTTAGTTAAACAGATCCCTGTGTTACAGGCCACGTGGCACTACCAGATCAACAGAGACAATTCAATCCATACAAACATTGCCCCCGTCTCACTTCCACTTTCCAAAGCAGGAAAAACAGAAACTGAGGTTACGCTGTGGTCCCACTCCGGCACTGGCTAACCAGGACCCCCCTCAAGCTTTACAAGGCAAAAAAGCTGCTCGGTCACAGATGGCAGCTTTTTACTGGCTTCCCGACAGACAAACATTAATCCCAAGAACCATATGGACAGCAGCTTACACAGAGCAGTCTAAGGAAGACGCATACCCACAGACTGCTGTTCTTGCTCTGCTGATGTCATCACGCTTAACTTTCCTGGAAAACTATTTAGTATTCCAAGAGGATGAAGCCAAGTTACCAGCTTCAACTCACCAAACCATACTGCACGTCAAAGAATAACACAATATATTATACAGTAAACATTAGGAAAGAGGCAGGAACAAAAATTCTAGGAATTTTTAAATAGTTAAATAGTTCAGGGAAAGAGCTGGCATCTTAACGGCCTTTATAGCAAAGCATGGAGCAACACGCTGCTTCTGCAGCACAGGAATGGGCCCTTTTGTGCTGCCAGATCAACCCCAGTTCTTGGATCAACTGCCAATGTGAGCAGTTCACTTCTGCCAACTGCCAAAACTCTCCCAGCCCAGGGAGCCCAACCGGGAGACGTTCCAAATCACCGAACCCCCCATTAGCTAAGCAGCACGCTGCTGCTGCCTGCCCATCCAGCCACTTCGATGTAATTGGACTTTTTGTTCTCTGTAAATATATATATTTATATCAATTTATGTCCAAGTCCAAGTCTCAGGACAGGGGATTTTTTTCTCCCCTTTGTCCTCCAGACAAGGCTCACAGCGCTCTGGAACACACAGCTGAAAAAAGAAGATAGCTGAAGTGTCCAGAAGCAAATGTTGAGCATGCGAGGTCAATGTTCCCTGCCACGCCACGCGCTGGGCAAACCAAACACACCGTGGGCAGGACACGCCGCAGGGCAGGCAGCTCTCTAGATGGCATCTGCTGGCCTTTAAGAAACGGTACTGCGAACGGCCAGATGTAGAAAATTCAGTCCTTTTTAAAATTCCTAAGTCAGGAACTGTACTGCTCTTGTTAGAGCCCCAAGCCATCACTCTGCTTGCAAGCATTGGTGTTTTGATGGGATTATAAAGGAGCAAAAGGAATCTGATCTCCAAACTTATAAAGTCCTTGGCCTCTCCGGGGAAGCTATTTGAAATGGAGGTTTTTACAGTGTAAACATCTGTCAGTGACCCACCGCAGCAGCGGCTTCCCCTGCGCGTTCCATACCCAGCATTACACAACCGTTAAGGCACACAAAGAAAGCACACGACTCCAGACAGTAAGAGAAAACATGGATTATTCTATTTTGTTGTCATCAACAGCGATAGACGTGGACTAGTCAAAGGGCTTGCGTTTATATATAAATTGTTACATTGAAGCTCTCTATGTGAAAATTTTAGTTTCCTCTGAGCTGTGTTTGCACCAGAAGCACTATTTTTTAATTTTATTTTTTTTTTCACCCAAATTCCCAGCCTTAAGCATCTCCCCGCCTCCTCTTGGCCAGCTTCCAAGTGACATCTTAACCAGCCAGCCTGCCCTAGGAATGCAGCAGGAATTGCAGCAGTAGCCCCGTTGTCCCCCTTTCCAGCCCAGCATTCCTCCTGCCCGGTTACCCTTCCCTCCGAGATCCAGTTACCGCACCGACACAAACCTGTTAATTATCACCAAGGCCTTAAGCCAGGCCTCCAGCAATTCAACAAGAGCTTTACAGTTCTTGCCCTCTCCTCCTTAAACCAACCAACCTTTCACAGGGCCACAAAGTGATCAAATAAAGAATTAAAAAAAAAAAAAAGGGAAATAAAAGCAGCAAAAAGGTTTGCAGCGTTAAAAAGGAAAAGGAGGATGGGAGAGGAGTGGGAATATTTTTGAGGTAGGTTCTGGCATCCACTCACAGGGTTACTTTCCAAACTGTGACCCTGGCAGCACAGGAACATAATGGGTAGTGGAATCATTCTTTAGGGCCACACTGAATCCTTTCGATGAAGAAACTACAGCAAAATCAACTGCAATGTACTTGAGTTTTGCTGGGTACTACCTAAAATTGTTATCAATTTTTACTGATGAACAGTACTGAATACACATTATCCACAATATGCTACTTTAAGCCCCACCGAAGGATATTTAGTTTGAAATCACAGGTTTATACTGAGTTTAAGCCCAGCTAAGGTCCCCAAAATTTAAGGCTGCTGGAGACTGCACTGATTCAGATCTGTTAAGAGATATTTGGTTATGGTATATTTGTGTAACTTGAAATTACAAAGGCAGACACAGACTTTGAGATTTCCTTACAGCTGAGATCTAAGTGAGAAAATAAGGTTTGCTGAATAAGAAATACTCCCCTGCTTCTGCCCTGGATGGATCAGTTTCCACCTCACTGAGCTCCTGAAAAGCAAGGAGGGAAGAATTGCCACACAAAAACAGGCCTAATGAGGAAGACAGTTATTGCAAGGAAAAAAAAAGTCCTAGTTAATCAAAAATCTCTCTATGATCAGCACTAACAGGAAAGGGAAAAGTACCTCAGTTAGACAGAAAACATTTATATTGGTGAGCAGCCCTCAGTTCCTTCACAATTCTTAGATTCGCAGGATCTGGAAATCAGAATTAGAAATATTGCCAATATTTCAGGTATTATCAGCACATTACAGAATACAGCATGGGCAAATCGCTTGCCATGGACCACGCATTACTGAGATAATTCCTAGCCACATCATGAATGTGTGCTGCTTTTAGACTCTGCTAAATCAAGTCTTTTAGCTCTTACCCAAGTCTACACAAGGTTTGAAGAAATTCTGTCCCTTTGCATCACTTCTGTGTCTTTCCTATTGCAAAGTAGGTAGGAATTCAAACTTACAACTGACACCTGTGATTTCAAGTCAAGGATTTCAAGCAAACACAGGCACTCCATCCTTACCCAACCCCAGAGACTAGCACTTGCTGACGCACCACTGCCGTACAATACAACTGGATGGCAATGGCTTTTTGGCCTCACCTACCCATTGCTTCACTTTGTGGAGCTTAGATCGTGGATTTGACACCATCTGAACTGCAGTTTTTGGCTTTATCATCTTTTCTTCTGGGGTGCGCAGCACATGATTAAGGGATGGAATGAGGTCAGCTGCTTATTACGGGCTAATTGTTACATTCCCTGAACTAGAATACCAGTAACTGAATTTGAGAGTACAAGATCTCTGCAAAACCAGAGATCACATTCTAAAATTGGAGCGCTAATGAAGGCTCATTAATAGGCAAGAAGAATCCCTCTAGAATTCTGAAGCTAGTGCTAAATATAGCTATCTATATCATCTCAAATGCACTCAACATGTATGGCATCTTTAAGTTCCTTACTCTGTACAACTATTAGCAAAGCCTATACCCAAGCCGTATAACCCCGATACAGCAGGTACTTACAGAGGTGTGATTTGCAGCATCTGACTGAACTTTTCACTTTCAATACGGAGCCAAGTTCTCAGAAAAACAAAGCAGCGAGGGCACAACTCTATTTTGACGGCTACCGTAAGGTGTTCTTAGGTGTACCTGGACTTGTTTGCTAAAGCTGCATGTAGCACTCCGATGTTTTCTTTACAGCACACTCATCTTGAGGTAGTTTTAGTTTCTCATCTGTTCTAAAAGGAGAGATTATCAGATTATCTACAAACATACTACAGAATGGTTTTAGTAAAACTGCGGTTCTCTGATTTCCTGTTCTATGTAAACGTTTCAGAGAAGTGCACAAGGCCAGAGGTTTCCATCTATGATTAACAACCTGTTTAAAGGAACCATTTGAAAAAAATGGCTGAGCAGCTCACAAAATACACATCACATACCTCATATACTTCTCTTATCAAAATTAAATGCGTCCTTTCTTTAGTTCAATAACATCAAGAACACTATTCTTTCATCCACAATAGATGTTTAGAATACAACTAGAAAGCTAATGAAGCGACCCAGCTTTCAGGTGCAGAATACAATCTGATGAATGCTTGAGTGTGAGGAGAAAACAAAGCAGGATTTTAAAAAAAAAAAAAAAGATATGCTCTGAATTTCCTTGTACATGTATATTTCTTTCTGTTATGAAAGACATGCAGTGAGCTGAATATTCACTGCCTCACATGCTAATGGTATAAACCGATTCTTCATAAAAGAACAGGATCAGGCCACCAGAACGCAATTAACAAAATGTTTGCTCTAACGGAAATACAGCCATTTGGTGTAGTTGCTTAATGAAAGAGCACTAACAGCTTCTGCCAATTCAGTCACCAAGACAGCAGCACATGCTTTTCTGTTCTTCCCATATAGTCTTCAAATAACCGTAATTCAATTTGATATTTTGGAAAGTCTAAAGCCCACAAAATTCCTGAGAACAGATAGCCAGCTGTTGTCATTTTTTAAATGGATAAACTATTAGACTCCTCCTTTCTAAGATGCAACATAACAAAATATTTCCAAAACAGACTATAATAGAAGTAATCTGCCTATTCTTTTTTGTTGTGCATTTTTCTAACTGATATAATGCACACCACAGAGGGAGAGATATTTTACCCTTATCTGCATTATACATCTACAGCTGGGAGGAAGCTTGTTTTCCACATTATGTATTTCTACCAAATAGCCATTTTCCCTCCAACTGATACTCAAAACTATTGTTTAGCTTTGTAGAAGTATGTGTGCTACAGCATACTTGTGGTAACAGAGTAAGTATAAAAGGAATTAAATTGCCAACATAAAGATAAAAATACATGCTTTAGTAAAGAGTAAGGAAATCAGAACTGGAAGAAAAATAAGAGCAAGAAGTAATTCCTCCTCCCACACACCAAGCCCACAGAACTGAAATGATTTCTAGATTACACAAAGAAGCTCAGCCTTGAAATGCTGATGTTGAGAATTTGTACATGAAGCAATGTAACCTCAAAAGGTGAGGGAAAACATATGAATTCAAATATTACCTGACAAAAACATAAAGTATATAAACATGGCAAAAACAAGACAATATGTGCATTTGCGTAATTTAACATTTCTACAGCAATGCAAGTGAAGAGGGATGAATTCTTTTTATACCGTTTTAAATGTCAGTGCTGTATACCGAATGTGAAGCGCTTTGAGTCACCGCTGTAAAACCTTTTAGTAACATACTGAAATAAAACTAAACTGCATTTAAAAATAAACGTTCACGTACAGACTTTAAGTGGTTACAGGGTCTAGTAAGGATTGGGGAAATGCCTGTAATTCTCCAACACTGGCTCAATTCTGTACACGTAGAAATCAGTCAGCTACGAAAGTGTCCTCTAAGTCACAGCTGCTTACCGTACCAAACTCCTCCTTTACAGCACGCGTAATGCCTTATAAAAAGACAAATTAATTCAACAAACACAGCAAGAGAAAACTGCTGCTTTCAGCCACACCCAAGCAACTCCTCCAGACTTCAACAGGAGAGTGAGCCCAAATGGTAGCGTACAAACAAGAGAGGGAGACCTTTGCCACAAAGAAGTACAAACCACTGTATTTACAAATCGATCAAGCACACCTAGCCCTGGACAGAATTTAGACATTGTTTTCATCATAAACAACAGGCTTATTACACACTTCAGATTCTAATGCTTTTAGTTTGCAGGAATTTTTTGAAATTAAAGTTGCAAATAACCTCTGATACAGTTAGTCTCTTACACTTAATAAATAAGAAGCATCAAGAATCTTCATGGTATTGAGATGCATAGAACTATTAAATGGTTTCAGAGTCTATTTAAGGAAAAAAAAAAAAAGTCCTTTGTTACTGCAAAAATCCTTAGCTTATGTTCTTCAGAGAAGAATGGCCCTAGTGGTATGTTCAAGTGCCAAAACAAGCAGCAGGATGAGAGGCCGTTACTGCATGCCAAACCACTGTTCTTGATCTGCCCACTGAGCTGCTTCACTGTCACTGCCTTCCAAGTCCCCCTCTTCTCCACTTCCCTCCATATCATCCACATCTTCTTCCTGGGTTGCATCAGTTGGACTTTCCTCTTTTTCCATTTTCTGCATTCCTTCTAGTGACTTCTGATCATTTGGATCCAAACTGAGGAAAGTAAAAAAAAAGAAAGCATTTTCCTAAGACTTTTTTTTCCCCTGTTATATTTGTGACATTATTGTAAAATTTAAAAAAAAAAAAGTATCATTTGTTGTCTGCACTTTCTGTTTTAACATCATCATCAAGTTCAGTTTAGTAGATGATGCAACTTCATTTCAGGCTGACCATAACACTGAGTATTAAATCTTTATATAAAACAATTTTGACCCCCAAGAATGCACTTATCTAAACATCACACTATTCCAGCCAATACTAATTATAAAGTAACATGAAAGCAGTAAAAATTTAAATTACTATGACTAAATATATTATATGCAAGGAAAAAAACAGCTGACCCATTAATGCTATACAAGTCTATGGTGAACATAATGTGCTAGATTTAAGGTAAACTTAACTTGTTGAAATTGAAACATGGTAACATGTTATGTTAAATTGCATCACACTATTCAAATTTACTTAATAGCTCACCGACACCTTCTAGTCTAAAGGAATGCATCTTAAGGTGCCTGACTATATAATAATTAATAGCTATAAATAAATCCATGCCTTAATCCTTTCATTAGTCAAGGAATCGCATGCCTAGTGACATGCTTAGCATTAACGCAGTCCCTACATTTTGCACTTCTCAGTTCAAAGCCTTATGACCAACTAATTCATTAACAGGACGTCATTTGCATGTTTCTGTTTGTTTTAAGGGAGAACCATATAAAGCTACCTCTGCTGCACTTCCCAATCAATTAGTGGCTCAGCCGTTTACTTCGTTGATGGTCAGTTCTTATAAATATACTGCAATCTCAGAGTCTGTTTTACCTGAGGGCAATACTGTACTGGTCCATTGCTTCTTGATATTCATTGACAGCTACAAGAAAGTCTCCCAGTATTCGGTGCAGAACACAGTCACTCTGATTAGCCAGTGCATTCCTCAGCAAAGCAATTCCATCTTCGTACTTTTGTTCTCTACCTGTTTATATGCAAAACTACAGTTTTAATTAATAGTTTAGATACATCTATAAAAAGTCAGAGCGCACACAAAGAGCCATCAGAACACAAGACTATTTGTACCTTCAGAACTGTCAGCATGGGGGATAGTAGTGATACACTTTTTGCAGGATTAACACTAAACAATGGCTTTTTATTGCAATAACCGCTACACTCACGATTACATATACTTTGAAGTCAAAACATTTTGTTTGCAATTTGTTTAAGTGCTGATGTAATATCAGTTGCTAGATGCAATTAATTCCTGTGATTTTTCCTTCAGGATAGAACTGATAAATCCCTGGGCTGTAACATCACTGTTCCATTCTTCACATTGATAAGGCTGCAGAACACTCTTCCATGTAAAACAGTATGCTTTAAATAAGTTGACATGGGGGAAAAGAGGAACTTACTAAGAAGTTCTGCTTTCTTCACCACAGCTTTAATGTAATCAGGTCTTTGCGTTAGCGCTTTGTCCAGTAACGTTTTTGCTTTTTCCTGCGTGACTGGGTCTTCAAGACAGACTGTTGCTAACAGAGTGAGTGTCTGTGCATTTGCTCCCAGAGTTTTGTACACATTATTTGCCATTACCATAGCTTCACGGATACTGCTGGATGCTAGGTAACATTCAATGAGACCTGACAATATAAAAAGGAAAACCTTTCAGTTTTTGAGTTAGTGCTACAGACACTTGCATCTCCTCAATTATTTGCACTTAGTAGCACTCAGACTCCAAACAACTGACACTCCAACAAGCAAATACAAATTGCAATTGAGAAAGTGACTCTATACCAAACATTTTTCAAAAGATATCAAAGAAACTTGCAGATAAGGAAACCTGGACACAAAAATTAAAATTTGGGCACACAGTTCTATGTGGAACCTAAGACAAAGGTAGGAGATGGATGACCATCTCCCAGGACCAATATCTGACAAAAGACTAAGTTGTGACAGATTAAATGTTTCTTCTTTAGTTGCAGGAGAATCAAAACTATTTAAGTAAATGTAAAACTGCATTACAGTACTTCCAAATGCATGCCTTTCTCTTTAGCAGGGAATCTACAGCACTGTGCCCGCCACAAAGCACAAGACACAGAACTGGAGGAGCCAGGAGAATCAGATTAGCGCTCTCCATTTTGAATAAATGAAAAAGTAAAAAACAAAATAAATTTTCACTGCTGAATATTACAGCATGATCAGTTTAGTTTTACTTAAATAATTGCATAGAAGACAGACAAGTACCACCAAACAGATCCGAGAACCATGAAATCCTAAGAAAATCAACCCTAGAATGCATCACCATATTACAAACTGGTGCAAGGTTTAATACCTTGCATACAATCCTTTTGTCTGTTTTCACAAGCCTACATTTTAACACATCCATTCTACTGATAATTGACTTTGTCACTTTTACTTAAGGGCAGGTACTTAAAAAAAAAGCCTAAGACTAAGTACACCTCATCTAAGATTTTTGTCCAGTTCCAGTACTGAGATATTAACACTTCACCTGGACTCTTCACAACTCACTATTTACTTGAAGATGCTTTTGAGATCAACAAGATTTAAACAGATATGGCAAAAGCCTGACAAAACAAAGCTCCCAATGGAACTAACCATACAGTTAACAACATCATCCAACAGTGATCTGCTCAAAACACCCATCTGTTTAAACAAAAACAAACAAACAAGAAAAGCCCTGTTTGAAAATCATTCTTATAAATACATTTGTTCTCTAGTATCCCTCATCTGACCGCTTCTACCAGAGCTTTACAGGGTTTTGGGTAACGATAATTTATTTACTACAAAGTCAGCAGACAAAAAGAACTCCTGTCTATTCCCTTGCATAACGATCATCACCACGACACCAACTTTCACACCAAACCAATACTGCACGTGTGAGTAGCTCCACTTCACTCACCTTCGTAGCAATCCAGCCTGCAAGGCGCAAGACGTATTGCTTCACGGAAGTGAATAATTGCTTCCTGTACTCGGCCCATATTCCTAAGAGCAGCTCCTTTCAGCAGGAGAGCCTGAACACTGTTACTATTAAGCTGGATAGCTTTGGCTCCCAAATATAAGGCACGAGAGTATCGTTTACTATAGAAACTATGACATCTACGGAAAGACAAGAGGGATTGTAAACATGTACTGCCTGTGGTGCCTGTGCATATTCATAGAGGTTTAAAAGCAGAAAGAAGAAAAAAAAAAAGTTACAGGCAACTGTTGAACTTCTTGCATTTGAAGTTAAGAATACATCTTCAAGAAAAAAACACTCTTCAGGAGTTTTTAAAAAAGCAGTATGAATATTAACTGTAACAGCTATTTAATATATCATTGTTAATGTACAGGTGCGGTAACTCAAATACATTTAAACATACAGAAAATAACCAAAATAGATATTTATGGATAGCTAATTTAAGTTACCCCAAGAACAGAATAGATAGGATAGAAAAGCACCTTCTGAAGGAAAAAGCTGAATCCACTGCATGCCGTAAATCAAGACTTGAGGTAAGAAAGGAAAGAAAACAACTTACCCAGATACCACCCAGGGTTCCGCATGTTGATCAGAAATATTGAAGAGACGGCAGCCCAAGTTCTCCACATCCTCTAGTCGACCTTCTCGTGCCAATAAATAACCATATACATCCATTCCTAAAGTGAAACATTTGAAGATCAATCATCAAGAAATGGAAAGTTCATTCATCACAAGAAAAAAACAAAAACAAAACCCCAAACATCTACTTTAAAGTGTGGAACTACCAGTAACTGTTCAAGATACACAGCTTCTGAATGTAAATTCTAACTTGAAAGCCAGATACAAGAATATACAATATTCCACTGCATGCTCGATTGCATGTAGCTGCTCCTCTAAAGTTACTCATCAGATCATTACACTAAGTAAACGTTCTTTTAGGATTTACTCACCTTTTATTAGGTAAGGATCCAGCATTTGTGCTTGTTCAAATTTTAGAATAGAGTTTTTATTATCTCCAGCTCTGAAATACAGGTCTGCTAAGCTCCCCAGTAAATCTACGTTATCCCTCAGCAATGACTTTTTCTCTAAAGAGCTTTAAGAGAAAAAAAAAAGCCTATTATTTATATAATGCCATTTTTAATATAACTATATATAAATATTAATATATTATTTGATTACATCATGCTCTTTGAACTCTTACCAAATGGTATTTATTGCTCTTGTGTTATCTCCAGTATGCACAAAAGCATATGCCTTGATCCACACTGAAAGCCAATCCAAGTTAGGAATACTCTGAATTACGTTGATTGTCATAGAGGCCACCTCCGCACCTTTCACCGACAGCGAGAGCAAGCCTATTCAGGACGGTATATACATCAACTTCAGCCACCAGAAACTGCTTTTAATACAAATTAATTGTCTGAAGACCAGAAACTCCATCCCTTGACAAGCATAAACAAGCAGCTTGTTACAATGCTTTTTATAATTTGCATAATATAGGCATTACATATTACATGCAAATGTAAGACAGTTACCTCGTCCCAAGCATAATTCAAATTATAATACTGTTTAATACTGAAATTGTAACAGCGTGCAGATACCTACCTAGTATGGCATCAAGTGCTAAAGGGCACTGTCTCAGTACTTCTTTGTAGCTCGTAACAGATGAGCGTTCTTGACCTGCTTTCTTGTATAGATTTGCCAGCATCATATTGATCTACAAGCAATAGAAACATTGGTAGAATCAAGTATGAGAAAGGAGAAAGCCTCACTAAGAAAGGTCACAACTTTGTCTTCAAGCATGCCTGCCTCCCTCCCTCCTGTTCTGGGCAGAAGACAAAATTACCAGCTCTTCCTTTGAGATCACTATAACCTACCCTTGAGTATAAAATTAAAATTGTTTCTTCCTTCTGAGTCTTACATTCTTTTGTATTTGCACAGTACATCTTGAAATCTCTGTGTTTTGCATATAGGGAGTCAAAAGACGGATAAGCTTTATATATGATGCCAAGAAAGACCTATACATCCATTACATTAGCCACCTGTGAGTTGATCTCTCCACACCAATGGAAGTCTTTGAGAAAATTAGCTTAGGAAGGCAAAGAAAGTTTCCATTTGGCTTCTGAATGAAGCCATGATTGATGAAAGATCAGAAAGGATCTGAGCTCTACCCAAGTTGATGGTTTCTGCTACAATACTTTATTTTACTAGTGAGTTTAGATAAAAAGTTTGCTTTTCTCAATCTTTTCTTCTTTTTCTGTTCTGTAAGCTGGTCTTTAAACAGAACACTTTGACGTTACTAGAGTCTACGCCATGCACACTGTTAACACAATACAGGAATACTGCTAACGTGAAACATAGTTGCTTGACCTGATGTGTTAATCTTTTAAGCCCTTACAACATAACAGAGCCAGCAAGCAAAGACTCAACATATTTGGCACTGCAAACCACAATGGGATCTAAATATTTAACATTATCTAAACTGTTATTAAAAAGGATGAAAAGATTTTACAAGATGGAGCACTGTTGTTCCTTCTACTTGCCAAAGTCTTCAGCCTTTCAAAGATCCTACATTGCTCAAACTACACAATAAGGCATGAAGTGCCATTCCTTACACATTCTCTGTTCAAGAACATATTAAAACACTTGCTCAATTTGAGCAATCACAATTTAGCAGGTTACATTGACTGGCTGATAGTGAAAACACCAGAGAACAGCGAACCTCGTGAGGCAATTAGGCTACAAGTCTCTCCTTCAGCTCCAGCAGGCAACAGTGTGCCTGTCCTGTTCAATGATACACAGCTCTTCCACAGAGACTAGGACTCCACTTTGTGGTTATAGCCAGGCAAAGTACATTAATTTAAACAATTGCTTTGGCTCTCACATTTACATGTTTGACTCAGAACTGCAGAAAATTATTCAGCTGGGTAGCTGGCAATTGCTTACTAACTTGCAGTAACTCAGCTGTTTGCAATCACATACATTTTTCTCCTGGTAGATGCTTTTGTTGAGACCAGCCATTATTCTTTGCCCTATGAAAAGTATTCATGATAACATGCAAAGCAGAACTATCAAATGGACGATACAGACTCCAAGCCTTATGAATGGATATACAAATATTTTACAAGCTTTTAGAATTAAAAAAATAGTTTCTTCATCCTTGTACACAAGCAAAATTCTGTACCTTGTGTGCAGTACTAAAAAGTTAACCAGGTAGTTCACACAAATTAATAAAGATGCACACAAACATTTAAGTCTTTTTACTTTTTTTTTAATTCTTTCCTACAAAGGGAATACAAAATTTGTCTGATTTTAAAGAAAAGAGGCCAAATAAACTAAGCTAATTTAAATATTAGGGAGTGTTTCCAAACAACATTTAAGTAATACAAAAGCAAATACCAAGACACAATGCCATTATATGTCTAATATAGGCTATGTTCTTTTTGACCGCATACTGGGCTACAGATTCAAGATATGCTGACCAAAGACTCGTGACAAAAGTCTGCCAGAACCAACCTTTGGGGTCCTCTGTCTGGAAGGAATCCCATCGAGAATAGCAATGGCATCTTTATCTTGTTTCAGCATTGTATAGCATTCAGCCATTTTATATTTCACTTCAATTTCAGATGGTAAACACTGAAATAAAAAACAAACTTTAAAGTACAGTACTGTTTTAGTCAAGTAAGAAAATTTGAATAAGGTTTTCTCATTAAATGATTACACTATGTTGAAAAAAATCTAGTGCAAGAAAGCAATGCAACCTACTGCTAGCTCATATTGCTCCTGTCTTCAACAGAAAAGCACAAATTACACATACAAAAAAATTTCATGCTTGCGACCATATGAAGTTTTGCATTAGAAAACACCACACTGGTATTTTCAAAAAGAAGTAGCCTTAAATGTCAGGTTTGTTTGACATGATAAATCCACAACCTAATGCCATAATATTAGTCAGCAACAATAACTGAAAGGAGGAACGTGATCAATTTATGCAGCACATTAGTCAATTTTTAAATACCTGGCTTTGGGGAGTTGAAGCAGCATTCCCAGTAGAAGGTCTTACTTTTGAAGTTTTACTTAATGCTTTTTTCTGCTGCAAGGCCATTGTATACTTACTTACGGCATTTCTATATTCTTTATCATGGAAGAGAGAGTCTGCATGATATACAAGGAGCTGGTATTTCTGAGATGGTGAAAACAGTTCCCTAGAAGAAATGCAAACAGAAAGGCTGAGATCAGCTAAATGCAGATCCTTACAGATCCAAAGTATTTGTAGCTTTGGTTTGTCAGACTTCAACTTCCAACTGTCGCTGCTTCTTTACTACATTGAAAGGGCCCTTGAGTAACAGGTACTATCTCTTCACAAAGGTATTATCTTGTCAATTTCTTTTATCTGTATACAAACAAACGTAATAGCCATTCCTGACACCTCATCAGTAACACCACCTTATGCTTAGCTGCTTAGCCACTGTTTTCATAACACAGCAGCCCCCATCCTCCCCATAACAATCCACATGCCGTCAATGTCCACCAAAGCACATTTTGTTTGAATGGACTCAAGCTTACAAGGCAACCCAGCTCCTTGTACAACTATCCTGGTCCTAATCCGCATGTTCGTACATTTTACAAACCCGCTTTATAACACTTCCAGATTGTTTGCAGAAGTGTTGAAGTTAGGGTTTCAGAATGGAATTTTGGCTTTAATTAGTTCCTCAAAACCCATCTGAAATGTAAAATGATACCTCACAGGGAAGTCCCGAAAGATAAAGGGAATCACTTGAGTCAGGGGAAGAACCATAATCTACACAGGGCACTCTTGGAAAGAGAAAATCGCTCCGTGTCTGTCAGGACGCTCAGGCTGGACCGGGTACCCCGAAGGGTTCGGGCTGCGCTGCCCACGCTGAACCCCGGGCAAAGGCGGGCCGGCAAAGGCGGGCTAACAGAGCCGCGCTTCATCCCCCGCCGGGCCGGGGACAAGAGCCCAGCGGGAGGGACAGCTCTGAACGCCAGCCTGCCTCCTTCCCTGCCCATAAGACACCCCCCGCCACCCTGCGAGCTGCCGCCTGGCCTCTCTGCCTCAGCGCCACCGGCCCTGTCAGCCCGCCGCGCCCTCTCGCGGGAGGGCCACTCACGGGTTGTTGCCGCTCATCGTGAGGAGAAGCCCGCTGAGGAGCCGCACGTTAGAGTGGAGCCCGGCGGCCGCCATCTCTCGTACGTGCTCCACCACACTCATACCGGCGGCAGAAAGGCGCGGAGCGGAGTGAACCTACGGCAAAGGGTAAGACAACACCTCCACCGCCACCCGCCGGCACTCCAAAATGGCGCCACCGAGGGGACCTCGCACGCCGCCGCCGCCTGCAGGTGCCCTCGGCATTGCCTTAATGGCGGGCGCGCGGCCCGGCAGGCGCGCGGGAGGGCAGCCCGGGCCGGTGCGAGCCGCGCCAGGCCCCCGGCGGCGCCGCGCCTGCGCAGTGGCGAGGCGGGAGAGGCGGCGTTGGCGGCTGAGGGAGTTGGTTCACCTTAGGGGGGTGACGGGCTTTTACACGGGGGTGGAGGGGTCCTTTCTGGGCCTGGTATCGTTTTATGGAAGAGACATACTCCTCGTGTCTGCACAGCTCTTGAGTCATATCCTTTTTCTCCTGAGACTTTATTATCTGCTGGTTGCGGCAGCTAAATGTGACAGAGGTAACAGAGATAATGAAACTCCTGCCTATAAAAATCGGTAACTGAGGAGAAAGATCCTTCAAAACCTAGATTTAGTCTGTGCCACAACCAGGGGAAACGCCTCGCTAGGGCTACCCTTTACAAGGCACAGACTGAAAGGAGACTGGAATCATAAACTTTATTACAAAAAGAACGCAAAACATGGCTGACCTATTACTACTACTACAAATCAAATCAGTGGGAGCTTCCAGTTTGAACACACCATCACTACTGCCTGGAGTGGAACACACCCCTCAACAGACAAACACACCAAGCAGCAAAACAGCACTGGCGCTGGACTTCAGATCGGGCAACACAAGAAGTGTGTTGCTGCTGTGCGGTGACAGCGAAAGAAGTATTGCCACCAAGGAAAGAGACAACTCGGAATAAACCGAACTTGGATTTGCAGTTTTTCAATAAGCCATCTCGCTGATAAAACAGTCACAGTTTTTGCCAGTGTCGTGTGATGGTTGTGTTGGACTGAACCTGCCATCGCAGAGGCAGCCTCAGATGAAGCTGCATGTTATCAGCCTGCGTTACCCTTTGAAGGCATTTTAGTAGGACGATGCACTGCTCTGCGATGGCAAACCTGCTAAATAACCAGGTACGTTGCCACAAACTACAACCCGTCTATTAACCCCCTGTTTTCAGTGGGAATGATTCACTTCCCACTGATTGCCATTACACAACAATGACGGTCTTTTCACAAAAAACAAAACTCCAATTTCTTTGAAGGCTGTCCATAAGACATAAAGCAGTTACCACATTAATTACAAGCTAAATTTATTGAAAACATGGTAAAAATCACTGCACCGGACAACACAGCATAACAGGTAAGTTTTCCGTGGACATTCGATACTGAGACTCTAGCCAGTAGAGCAATTACACAGCTTCCCCTGCCCCACAGGCACACCCCTTTCTTCTCTTTAAATACAAGCCCTGTTTTAAATGCTAGCTGTAGCCACTGGTAATAAAGCAGCTTGCATCTGAAACAGCGTGTTAGAAATCACTTATTAAGCACCAGCTTAATAATATTTGCCTACGCTTCTCAAATTATCTTTTTGCTCTCCCTCTATCCCTCATTGACTGCTTTGTGGTGTTTTTGTGGTTTTTTTTTCCTTTTTTTTTCTTCATAAGCACTTAATTCTTCCTTGGTACAAAATTTATCCAAAACAAAGACAAAATACTTTATACACCTTGCCGTGGAAACGTTTAATGCTGTTGCTGCTTTGCCTCTTCACTGCCCAGGACCTGACAGACTCTTGTTCATGAACTGTCTCTTCACAAAGCAGATCCACCACTGCAGAAGAAAGTACAAAGTCAGAAAATATGTAAAAGCAGTTTCCATGCAATAAACAAAATAGGGACTTCAAAGTATTTAGCCTCTGACAAATAACGAATGATAAGGCTCCAGTTTTGCACATAGTTTTCCGCACTGGTTTCTATTGGAATTTAGGCAAACAAGAGGACAGGAATGGACCCAATGAATTTATAATATAGGACTCTGAATTAAAGCAGGACATTCTACTTTCTCTTCTTTCTATTATTTTATTTTTACTGCTTATTCCAATGTAATTCTAAACAAGGGATGCATCAGAAAGCTATGCCTTTGAAACTAAATTAGCCTAAATAATTTCAATATTAAATGCAGTCACATTTGCACATGAAACATATGAACAGTCAGGAGGCAATTCATGCATTGATTAGCTTTTTTTTTTTTAATCTGGATATGAGGCAAAATGGTTTACTTCAAAGAAGCTACCAAATCAGAACTGGCTGGGAAGATAAACAGCATCTCTCATGCCTGTGAATTTCCATTTGAAAACCTAGCCAGCAGCAGATGTGCAATACTTTTAAGAGACCAGACACCACTTATTTACTGCTGTGCTTTTTAAAGTAACCCAAATTGGTGTTCGCTGTCTTACCGCATTACAGATTAAATTTATTGATAACTTGCAGCCTCCTATTTAACTAGCCTTGCAAAACCAGGGAAGCTTGTGCCAAAGTTACCCACACCTGGTCCGTCACCCCATCATCTCACTTCTCTCCACGCATTTCTGAAAAAACACACCAAGCCTCTCATTAAATCTGTGATGATCGCACTGAACTCCTACCTTACTAGGCTTGTCACTTTGAGGATCAAATACTTTTTCACAAAGGCGAAGACCAGTTTCTTGCCTCAGCTGCTGCAGGTAGGCCCTCATCACCTCTGAAACATAGCACAGGAAAAAACAGTGTAAACTGAGGCAGCAAGTCAAACTGAATTTAACAGGGAATCATCAGATATCACTGCTTAAAGCAGAAAGTGAGTTTTCACATCTGCAGATACTTGTCAGCCAGCTGAGCTGGTTTGCTCAATTTACAGCCATACTTGGGATTTTTATGACATTTGTACCACTAAAAAAATGATCCAGACTGTTTTCTTCTCTCAGTTACCTGTGCTTATTATTGTGGGCTTCCTATTCTGCCAGTGCAGCAGTTGACTTGGGCTCCATTACAGGGTTTAGCTAGTGATAATGTTGATGCAAAAGACAGACTCAGACCCCTGTTAATTTGTTCTGTTGGATCTATGGATCCAGGGGAGTCACTGGCCCCCCTGAGGTCAGAAAATCCAGCTTCTGCTGCCCTCAGAAGAAACTGCAGATTTAGAAGATTCAGTTTTAACGTTAACTTTGCAGTCACAAAAATGCAGCTAGTAAAGTATAAGCCCAAGGAAGCCTTCAGAGGTCCTGGATTAGCCTTACCTTCCTCCTGTTTGTTGCCAGGTTTGGCGTAAATGGCATTAAGCGGAAAGCCAGGCTCCCCAGGGATTGGGAAGTTAGTGATTCCTAGTGTGTACATTTCTTTCTCTCCTTGGCCTTTGGAGTTACACTGGAAGAACCAGGCAAACAATGGATTAACAGCTATAAACAAAAGCTGATGGAGTGTTAGTCTCAAATATTTTACCGATCTCTTATAAAGACTCATCAAGAAAAACAACACAATGTCTCTTTGGAGATCCACAGCCTTGAAGTATCTGTGACTCTGACAGCTGGCACTGGGGTGAACAGGGTTATTTGTGCCGCTGGGAGGAGAACATCAGCAAACCATTTCCCAAGTACAATCCCCAGAACAGACTCAGTTTCCCCCCTGCACAGAAATTCACTTTTCTTACCTTTTGTAGCTTTTTCAAGCACTCAGAAATGTAGAGGGTTATGTAGATCAGCGTTCTGTCGGCCTCATTCTGCAAAACAAGAGCAAGCACAGAGCTACTCAGAGATTAAGGGAGACTTTATGGAACTGATAAAAGTTTGAAACAGAAGTGAGTTCAAGCCATTTTGGCCTACAATTTCCCCATGAGAGAGGGACTTGCAAGTCATTACATTTACCCAATCTTAAAAATGAAGTGGGAGGAGGGGGAGTTTTTGTTATCTAGTAGAATTATTTCATTGAAAAAAAAAAAGTATTCACAGCGCCAACCCTCCGAAGGACTACTATATGCACAGTATCTCAAAAAATTACCTTAATTTCATAATTTTTGAAGAAAACATTAGCTTTGAAGTAGTAGATGGCTTCATCTATAATATCAGTGTCCTTAGCTAGCAAAAAAGAAATACAGAGTTAAACAGTGCACTGTTACACTACATCTGGTCATAACTACTCACTGAAATACACAAATAAGGATTATTGCAAAGGCAAAACCTTGGTATTTACAAAAAGCAGAAGACAACACTATGTAACAGAAAACAGGCGTTGCCGCATGAAACACTGGTGAGCTCAGACCGTAATATTTAAGCTTCCTACTCTTAGCAGGAGCTTTAACTCCCTTCTCCTCCCTCATGAATTCTTATTTCACAAACAGCAGCAATTCAGCAGTTCCCCACTTTTCTACCAGTTGAGTAACTCACCAGAGTTTTAACAGTGTAAAAGTTGTCTCAGAACACAAAAATGTTTTTGGAGAAAGCCTAACACCGCAATCACACAAATTTTATTATACTCTTCAAAGAGAAGGAGGGGGAGCAGAACACTCAGTGGCAAGCTTACTTGTGACTCTCACCTGCTTTTGCTACTATCCAAGACTGCTTAAATCCAGAAACATTTCCTTTATATTTCCTTTCTCACACTGAATCACCACGGTACTGAGGAATATCATGCCTGGGAAGTGCTACTTCATGTGCTGAAGGGGAATCCGTACCATGCTGCCTGTGGACTCTGTTGGGGTGCCAGTAACTTCATTTCAATTTCTGAAGCCCACTACCCTAAAGTGCTGCCTATCCTACTCCTCGTCCTTCAGAGCAGCCGAGTGTCTTCAGCCACAGCCCCAAAGCGCAAGTTCTCTGTAGCTAAACCTCCACTTCCCCTGACAGCAGAAGGTTCACACCGCCACGTCCTACTCAAAACCCACTGAAGAGCACAGTGAGACACAGGAGGAAGTGCGAGAATAGTAACTGTTGGCTTTAATTACTGAAACAACTGATTTAAGCACGGTGCATATTTATCAGTGCATAATTATTTTCTATGATTTTCACAACTTAAGTATTTGAAAACTTTTTTCCTCCTTTATAAATTGCAAAGCACTCCATTTCCAACCTGTGACTCCTCTCGTCACTCCTGCTAGGGCTGGCTTCGACCAAACCCTGAGATGGTTATAAGCTATATGCAGGCACGTTTTCACATTTTCAGAGATTGTTATAAACTTACTTTCCCGAGGCGCGGGGCCTTTGAACTGGCTTCTGATGGGTAACAGCGCCATGTTCCCAATTAGCTTGGTGTCAGAGTCCATTAAAGTTGAGTGGTAAGCCTACAGACAGGGAGGAAGGGGGGAAGGCTGGTTATTAATACTACTGAAAGTAGATATTTCCATGTCTGATTGTGTGTCCCCATGTCTTCATCAAACAGGAGTCAGAGTCTAGTTCATTAGTGATGCTTCCCGCAATCTCTCCTCGCACAAACAATTGCTATTTTCTAATTAGGCCCAGATCTCAGCGCCATTCTGGTGAAGACCATGAAAGCGTCATCACTGGCACCACTGATGGTGGGAGACGGGGTGAATTTGGTCTGTCTGGTCTGCACAGGTCGCTTCAGCCCCCAGCTGCCTGCCCCCATTCTGCACAGCGCCGGGGGAATGTCCCTGGCTCTCCCGCCTCAGCGTGGGGCACTCCATAGTTCATTCAAAGTGAGCCGGTCGTTACAAAAAGATTATGTTTTATTTCCATGTCTAGCTAATAATATTAGATAATAATAATAGATAAAGCTTAAAAAAAAATAGATAAAGGCTTAACACATACCCACACAAAAAGACCTTTCTATGCACTCTGAAACTGGTGTAAGTAAAAAAAAAAAAAGATAAATCTTTCCGCATATGTCAGATTATTCGTGGGAAACTGATTTTTAACAACTGATGAGTTTAGGTTTAGCCATTCCCACCCTGCCAGCCGCCGGGAAGCCTTCACCTCCTCACAGCTCAGGGGTTTTTTTGGGGAGAAGAAGGGGATGCGATGGCGGGGGGTGGGGGTTAAGCATCCCCTAGCAGAAAAGGAGTTTATTTCAACCGGAGGAAGGTGGTGTGAACAAAACCAGAGCAAAGCGCAGCTTTCACCGGCCTCTCCCTCGCTGGAGCCGGGGGCGGGTGGGTCCCTGGCGGGGCAGGATGAGGAAGAGGAAGAGGAAGGCGCTGGCCTTACAGCAGCCTGCCATAAACAGCAGTTCCCTGCTCTCAGCGGGCTTCCCCGCAGCTGCAGCCCCATTTCTCCCCCACGAAGCTGCCCAGGGAGGGGGCCGGCAGAGCCCCTTTCCCCCAGCCCAGGCTCGCAGCCGCCCTCCCCTCCCCTCCCCGGCCCGGCCCCGCGGCCCTCAGCCCTCCCGCCCTTTCCCCCCACCGCCATCAGGGACTGGCCGAGCCCCCGGTGCGAAGCCCCCCTCACCGGCATCTTGAAGGGCAGGAGGGAGAGTTCGGCGGGGCCGGGCGGGAGAGGAGCGGAGCTGGCGGCGAAGCGTCCTCCTCTACCGGGTGCCGCAGGAAGTGAGGCGGCGGAGGCGGTGCGAGGAGCGGGAGCCGCGGCGGGGGGAGGCCGACGGCCGGCACCGCCCCGGGCCGGCACCGAGAGGGACTAGTAGTGTGGCCAGCAGGAGCAGGGAGGGGATCGCCACTCTGTACTCGGCGCTGGGGAGGCCCCACCTCGAGTGCTGTGCTCAGTTTTGGGCCCCTCACGACAAGAAAGACATTGAGGTGGTGGGGTGAGTCCAGAGTAGGGCAACGGAGCTGTGAGGGGTCTGGAGAACAAGTCTGATGAGGAGCGGCTGAGGGACCTGGGGGTGTTCAGCCTGGAGAAATGGAGGCTGAGGGGAGACCTTCTCGCTCTCTACAGCTCCCTGAAAGGAGGGTGTAGCGAGGGGGGGGTCGGTCTCCTCTTCCAAGGAACAGGTGATGGGATAAAGACGAAACGGCCGCAAGTTGTGCCTGGGAAGGTTTAGGATGGTTATTAGGAAAAAGTTCTTCACAGGAAGGGTTGTCAAGCATTGTAACAGGCTGCCCAGGGAAGTGGTGGAGTCACCGTCCCTGGAGGTATTTAAAAGACGGGCAGACGTGGTGCTGAGGGACATGGTTTAGTGGTGGTTTTGGCAGTGTCAGGTTGATGGTTGGACTTGATAATGTTAAAGGGCCATTCCAACCTAGATGATTCTACGATTGAATCTTGGAAAGCACTCAGATGGAGACTTGTTTGCTCCCCCCACCCTGTGGAGTTTTTCCTCCATCTCTCTGCCTTTCCTGTGGCTGACACTGCAAATAACCCCTCCTTGGTCCCTCCATGCCACCCTCTTCCTCTCCAGTCACCCCGACATCTCGCTTCCTTGTCCAAGGGGTGACCAGTGATAAGTGGCATTCCTCAGGGGTCAGTATTGGGACCGGTGTGTGTCAGCAACACGGACAGTGGGATTGAGCGCACCCTCAGCAAGTTTGGTGACGACACCAAACCATGTGGAGTGGTCAACACGCTGGAGGGAAGGGATGCCATTCAGAGGGATCTGGATAGGCTTGAGAGGTGCAGCTGTGTGAAGCTCATGAAATTCCAACAGGCCAAGTGCAAGGTCCTGCACATGGGTCAGGCCAGTCCCATGCACAAATACAGGCTGGGCGGAGAACGGATTGAGAGCAGCCCAGAGGAGAAGGACTTGGGGGTGTTGGTTGATGAGAAATTCAACATGAGCCGGCAATATGCGCTTGCAGCCCAGAAGGCCAACCATTTTTTTCAAGCATTCCTATGCTTAAATGAGACACATCTGTGTGCGGGGAACTTTTATATGTACTAACGCTAGCCTATGTATTTTATAACACACACGCATAAGAATAAAAATTGTTTATTAAAATAGTTATGAGATCATATAGCTCACTCTTCACTATAAATATTAGTTATCTTACAGATAAAACATCAAGTATGTTTAGGAGTGGATTTTTTTTTTCATTTTTATTTTTTAACGCGAGCAAGGTATTTTCCTTCCATTTTTGAACATCCATTTTTCACTCATCCACGTGATCTTGAAAGTATTCATCCACAAGAGCAGATTTATCTTCTTCACATTCCTGCCAAAAAACCCACAAAAAAGGTAAAACCTGACTTTGCCCTAGTGGCATTTTATTTTAGAAACCAACACAGTAACAATGTCTAATATGGTTTCATAAAACATGTAGCAAAACTTTCTGAAAAGCAATTTGTTTCTAGAGCTATCGAAATTGTATAGGTCAAAATCTAGATCCAGGTATTCTGCCTACTTAGAGAGTACAAAACTGAATTAAAAAATAGAATAAAAGCACTGGACTTGTTCCTTAGGATTTATGAGCTGAATAATAAAACTAGACAGGGCTTGGAACAGACTTTAATGCAGCAGTCTTCTTGTCGTGTATTTTACATGATAGAATTTATTCCTAATCTATATCTCATATAGAACACATGGGTTCAACACAGGAATTATCAGGGGAGTTTGAACAGTCAAGCATGAAGAAATCTTAGGGATCTTAATGGTCCTTTCTGACCTTTGAAGTTTAAAATTCCATTATTTTGAAAACCAAAGTATTACTTTTAAACACAACCATTTGATCAGTTTGCATATGCAAGATGATATTAAAGAATTTCACTTTTGTAACTGTAAATGAAGACGATATAAGCATTGTCACTAAAAGACTAAACATGGCTTACTTTGAATCACACTAAGACAACAATTTATTAGCAAGGCAAACAACATATTTATATTACAACTTATATCACAGATCCTTTTTAATTTTTCATCTTATCGTTAGAAGTACCTTACCTTTGGTTCTTTAAATTCCAGATCTTCTCCATACTGAATGGTAAAATCTATGTGCTGCAGAACTATGTTTATACTTTCCTCATCAGAGCGATCAAAAGGTAGAAATCGAACCATACCATAGTCATCAATCTAGAGAAAGGATTCAAAGGATGTTAGTAAGAAAATGCAGTTAGTTCTCAATCACAGCACCCTAAGCCACCTCCTTAAACCACACTTAGGTCTTCCTTGTCTGGACTGCTAAAATACGATTTAAAACCACACTGCAAACCAGCGGCAATTCCCCACTCAGAACACCTGGCTAGCAGTCCTAAGTTCTACACAGTAGAAAAAGACGTTTTCAAAATTGCTAACAGAACAGGATTCACAGAAAATGTACTGGCTACAATCCAAATGTTAGTATCAAGAACCTTATGCTCATCTGAAAAAAATCCCAAAACTGAGTTAAAACAGGCAAAAAGTTAAATGCCGAAGTGCCTGAGAATATTTTAGGTCCTAGCTTTGTTAATAAGTCTGGTTGGTAAATACATAGTTTGGGGTGTGTGTGGGGGAGAATTATTATAGTACATACAATATCTGTAACAGCAATGAAGTCAGCAACCATACAGTATGGTTTATAAATACAGGACTGAATTTAAAGGTACCAGTTAAAAAGCAATATACCTACCAATCCACATATAGATTTAGTCAATTTTTTAAACATTTTGCTTTTCAATATATTTGTAGAATCTTCAATCATAGAATACATATCTGGATCTAAGTACCTGGGAGAAACAAACTCATCGTTAACATTGAAAGAATCCTTGGCCACAAAGCAAATGAATCATTGTGCTTTTGTATAGCTACCAAAACCAGCTATCATTCTGTGATCTGAATGAACAAACTTCATATCAGAACTTAAAATGTTTAAAAGTAATTTTTTTAAAGTATTTTAAGATCTCAGATTACAATTGCTAGTAGAAACAACTGAAGCGGTTTTTATTTTCTTTTTGCTAGTATACTTGTATACTCAAGAAAGCTTTGAGGAAGACCACAGAGAAAAACTTTAACTTTGTAATTTTAGCACAAATGTAAAAGTTACACATAAGTAAGTCGGTATGTTCAGTACCAAAAAACTGACAGGATCACCTCTGATTTAGGTTTTGAAGTACAGTACCCTGGTGGGCACAGTACCCTGGAATGTCATTCAGAATGACATAAGTTATTCAAGATAATTATTTACAGAAAAATCCAGAGATACATACAAACATGGAGCTAACCTTACCAAATTGTAAGCATCCTATCCAGTCGTCAACTATGTTCGATACCAAACAAATGCATCTTCTCCCATTCGAGAAGAGTATGTTTCAATTGTGGGAAACATTAGACTGAATTTTAAGTGAAGTTTACCTCAAGATACTACACTACAGAGTATGTAATTCTTTGGAACTTACTTTTCTATTTCCTTCTTGGCTTTCTTGCTCAGCAAATCCATTTTGGTCATGATGTTAATCTGTGGAATCTCTAAAGATATCATTGCACTGAGTGCTGCCAGAATTCCAGAGATAAACTTAAGGAATATGAAAACAATGATGTAGTTATGTACAGAAAAACACAATACAAACATGCAGGACACTCTACCACAGACCAAATCTAGCTAATGAATATATGAAAGGCGGACACAAGGCCAAGTGAGGAGTCCTTATCTCTGTTGGAAAAGGGAAGTGTGGAGCTTCCCACCTGCCATCTTATTTCCAGAACCTCAAATCTGGGTCTGCCACTGAAAAGGCCATTACAAAACTCAAAGCCTATGTCAGGATTCTCACTGCTACATGGGGAAAGTGGCCTGGTCCCTGTCCAGATCTGAGAAAGCTCTCATGGAATCACAGAAAAATTCAGGTTGGAAGGGACTTTTAGAGGTTATCTGGTTCATACAACTGCTCAAACCAGAGCGAGCTGCAAAGTCAGATCGGGTTGCTCAGGGGTTTTGCCCAGTCAAGTTTTGAGTAACTCCATGAACATACACTCCAAAATCTCTCTGTGCCCCTCTTCCAGTCTGACCGCTCTCGCAGTGCAGAATTTTCTTCTTTATGTCCAACTGGAATTTTCTTTGCTGCAACCTGTGTCCGAGGCAGCTGAAGACAGCAATCAGATCTCCCCCAGCTTAGCATTCCTTCCTCTGGGCTAAACAAACCCAGCTCCCTAAATTGCTCAGATTTCTTGATCTTTATCCATATGATTTTTTTTTCCACAACAGATTTCAAATGGATACCTTAAAAGATTCCACCATAAACTGAGAGTCCACAAGAAAAACTCCACAGACGCGGAACTCCCACTGCTGAAGCTGCTCCACCAGCTGTTTCATCACGGGCAGATGTGTATAGAGTTCGATCTGACCTAGGGCACACTTAGGATGTTAGTATGCAGAAATGCAAAGCTAACAGGAACTGTTCACGGTTATCAGTGATATGGGCATTGCACTTAATATGAATAAAAGCTGATAAAGAAAGCATCTTCCTTTTCAGACAACTCTGACTGTATTTGGAGGAACTTATACTGGTGAAGTGGAAAGAAATAGAAGGGTTTTTTCCCCCCTTGACCTCCAATTAGTGTTAGTTAGCAGATGCCATAGTGTTCCCACACTGTATGATGCTATTAGAAGTCAGTGCAGTCACCCAGATTCGCCTGGGACCATGCTCACCTCTGAAACATCTGAAAGTGACTCTGACAACAGTTAATAATGCGAAAAAAATGTCTGAATGATTACAACTAACAAAAAAAAAAGTACCGCAAATTTTATATTGCACATGAAGAACGATACCAAAACGTAGACATTTGTTTACCTGGGCAGTCAAACAATATATAGTCATCCTCCACATGCCCAAGGCTTTCCTCTAGCCAGTTAAAGTTATTGGCAAAGTATTCCATGCAAAACACCAAGCCGCCATTGGGACCAAACCTTAAGGATTCATCTTCCATCACGTCGTCCACTTCGATTAACTCACGGATGTCTGGAACAACAGACAACACCGGGCGGGCTCAGTCCCCGCGCTGACAGCGGTGCCCCGGGCTCTCTGCTGCCCGCTCCCCGCCGCTCACCTGCCATCACCGGGTACCTGAAGAGCTCCGCCGCCGGGTCCAGGTTCACCACCTGCACGGCGCGGCCCAGCGCCTCGCAGTGCTGCACCATGGTGGCGCAGTACGTGCTCTGCAAGGCACACACACGCCTTCAGCGACCGCCCGCGCCGCTGTCGCCTCCCTCCCCCGCCGTCGCCGTCGCCGCCGCTCGACATCCCCCCCTCTCCCCGCCTCACCTTCCCGCTGCCCGCCGGGCCCATCACCAGCTGCGCGTACCGGGGCATGGCGGCGGGCGGGCCGGCGGCGAAGCTGCCGAAAGTGGCCGCTCCGGCGCCCCGTAGCCCACCTGGTCACGTGCCGCGGGTAAGCCAATGGCGCGCAGGCTGGAGCGAGGGCGTACCTCCCTCCTGAGTACGGCGAGCCGGCGGGCTCAAACCGCGCGCCGCCCCTCCCGGCGCGCCCGGCTCTCGCGAGACGGCGGCGGGGCGGGGGAGGGCGCACGTGCCGCGCGGTGTGTGAGGGGAGCTGCCGCCGCCACCGGAGGAGGAGGAACCGCCGCCGTCTCCCCGCCACCGCGGCCTGAGGGGCCTCCCGGGTAATGCCACGCCGCTGCCGCCCCTGGGTTCCCCCGCCCCTTTCTGCGAGAGCCGCGCTCCGCCGCCCCGTCCCAGCGGCGGGCGGCCTGCCCCGGCCTCCCCCCTGGCCACCAGCATCCTTCCCCTCAGCTCGGACACCCTCCCTCTGCCTCTCCTCGCCGTGATCCCCCTCGCCTCTTGTACCTCAGCATCCTCCCCCCTCAGGTACCCGGCGCCCTCCTTTCCCTCAGCTCTGACCCCATCCCACCATGGCAGGGATCCCCGTCACCTCTGGTACCTCAGCACCCTTCTCCTTCCCCCCGACCTGCCCTCTCTTTTACGTCCTACTACTCAGCGCCCTCCCTCCCCTATTTGGGCTCTCCATGGGTACTCCAGTGTCTTTCCCCTCACTAAGAGCCTCTGCCGCCTTTCCCTGCAGTCCCCCTACCGCGAACCCCACCGTCTCTGGCACCCTGGCATTTTCCCTCAGCTCTCTTCACTGCCCAGGCACGGCTGGTACAGTATCCTGGCTCTGAGTCTTCCACATAGCTATTCTGCCAGCTCCCATGATCCTGGGGGACTTCTTATGCATTGCAAACCCCTTCCCTGTTGACTCCTGTTTTCTAAGACCCTTGCCTTAAAATGCATGTATGTAAACCATTACTAATTGTATTAGTGGGTTGAGTTTGGTTTGCTTGTTTTGTGGTGTTTGGGTTTATTTTTGCCAGTGTCCCAGAATCAGATTGTAACTTTTCAGACCCTGATTTAAATGACTCCTTTTCTTTGCGAGTGTACTGGCAGTACCTCCCCTTACTCCCTCAGTGCACCTACTCTTCATATGTCACTAATTTAACATGATACAGTATATTTTGCTTAACCCAGTATGTTCTGTAATTCCCTGTGTTGTTCTCGCAGGTCTGTCTTTATTTTACACTGCATTTTGTGGCACTTTGGATTTTTTTCCCCTTATGTGTTAGAATTCCATACTGTTTGGTATCTTTTGCAGCCATTTTCCCCATATTTTTTTCATTATATCTTGACTCCTATTTTTTCTCTCTGATCTGTCCTGCTCTTCTTATGATTGTACCTATTTTCTCTGGATTCGTCCATCTCTGGGATTCTTGTTGAGTTGGGAAGGATGTGATTAACTTTAACCCAGAACTTAGGTCCTGATTCTTTCATTCTGTGACCTCCAGGCTTGTGACATGGCCACAGATGTAGCTGAGCCTGTGGTCCCTGACTGCAGAGGAGACATAAGGAGCGGTGCCAGGTCAGATGCTGACTATCCTCTTCGGGTTCTCTACTGCGGAGGCAAGTGCTGAAGGGGCTGTTACTCACAATTCTTACAATGTGCTGTTGGTGAGGGCAGCCTAGCAGAAAGAATGAGAGAATCAGAGATTTTCTTTTGGTCAGTTTTTATTGAGAAGCTAGACCGTGGACAGCTTGACCTTTCTGATCGTCTTTCTGAAATAGCTTGTGTTGTGTATTTTATTTGAAGCATTTTTGGTGAAATGCAGGGGTCTTCCCTCTGAGAGCTGGAAGTACTAACTGTGTAAAAGAAGTGTGAGCGCTGCTCGGACTGTGAACTGTTGAGCAGAGAACTCTTCCTGCAGAAAGCCAGTAAAATCTTTAGCACAGAAAAGGCCTCTGAGGATTAGTATGACAATAAGAAAAAAAGTTAGAATTCATGAAAGTGATCATTGCACTGTGTTTAGAATTACTCTTTACTCATTACATTTGTAGTTATACAGATGAAATTTAAAGGGAAGTAAATAATCTTGACAAGTATGTTTTTTAGATGGGTATGTTATTTTGCTTTGGGCTTGAATACAGCTGCAGGGGATTAGGAAATAATCCCTGTTGTGTGTGAAAGTCTGCACGATTGGTTTGGGTTTGTTCTGGGGCCGAGCCACTCTTCTGGACATTGGCGGCTTTTGGAAAAAGGGAAGCTAACCAAATTACATGGTAATTTATTAGGTATATCTTTTACCTTAGGTAGGACTGGTGTTTCTTTCTGTAACTTTTCCCAAAGCTGTAGGCATCTCCTTCCCTTCTTTCATTGACTGACTGCTCTTGTTGTGACAGTTTTATCCTAATGCAGAGCATGTAAGCAAATGAGTAATGAGAGAAAAATTACAATGTGGAGTGGTATCAATAAAGTAATTTTTTGAGTCAATGTGTGGTTATAGCCAGAAGTTATGATGTAAGAGGTTATATCTGACTTTGACTTTAACATACCATTTTGAATTTAATGCTAAGGCTGTAAGTGGAGAACTTCTTTTTGTAATCTATTCTTTTTTTTTTTTCCCCTCCCTTCTTTCTTCAGTCTGTTCATTGCCAACAGAGGTGAGTTAATTTTTTTGTTGTCTGAGTTTCTTCTTTCTGTCCTATGATTCCTGACTATGATGATTCTTTCTGATCTTTTCTGGCTTTTCTTAATTGTGGAAGTTCTGTGCTTTCAGCCACTGTCCTCTTTAGGATGACATGAGGTTTCTTATGTGCTAGTACAGTATTTTTATTCAGTCATCTTAAGGAGAAATGGCTGAGCTGAATTGCAAATATATTTTGGTGTATGTTTGTGATGTATTTTGTAGTTACTCTGCTAACAACATTCATATGCCATTTCTTCTCTAGTACTGCGAATACATGCCTGATGTGACTAAATGCAGACAATGGTTAGAAAAGAATTTTCCAGATGAGTTTGCAAAACTTACAGTAGGTAAGAATCTTTTCTATTTTCTTACTGATATGTGCCCTTAGACATATTTAGAAATCTTTGACCTTGTCCAGTTCTTATCTCTTCCCTTTTCCCGCTGTATCAAGCATGAAAGTTAATCATTTTGTTAGGAGTCTGGCATGCTTCTGGATGCTGTGAAACTTTGTTTGATAATGTCAGAAAACACTGAATACTACTGAAACTACACATTGTTTAATGTTTGAGCTTTCATAAGGTTCCTACTGTAACCAGTCATCCATGCCCTTGTTTCCCATCAAAGTTCATTTATTGGATTTTATGTTTGTACAGTCTACTGTGGATGGCTGGAGGAAAGGTCATTAATAATAGGGAACTTGCTGATTTGCATATGGAATTTCAATATTCACACTATCATTAATTTCTGTCTCTGTGTAGAAATTGTGTGAAGAGACTTTATTGAAACTGTAACTGTATCTTTGAGCTAAGGCTTTTCTGAAGTCTAGTTTGCATAAGTACTACAGTGAAGATGTAACACATTAGTCAAGGGCCTGCTGCACTTAAACAAAGAGTTTATGGATTTAGTAAAATATCACTGTACCTTACTTCCTGTTCCTGTGAGACTGTGGTTGTCTGACCACTAATTTTGTTCTTTTTCTTCTCCCCACTCCTTTCTGATGTATGTAAGAAAATTCACCTAAACAGGAAGCTGGGGTTGGAGAAGGCCAAGGAACTGCGGGAGAAGAAGAAGAGAAGAAGAAGCAAAAGAGAGGCAAGGTCTAAATAGTTGATTGTGGTACTGATTTATAACCAGTTTGGGGCATCCCTTTCTCACAACTGCTCTGGACTATGGCACAGATTCCTTGCATTTTGTTTGTTAGCTACGCTTTGCCTCTGCACAAAAGATAGCAAATGTCTTTCTTCCAGTGGTGGCAGAGTTAGTGCAGTGATATATGCTGATGGAAGAATTGGATAGTAATAGTAGCAAGTGAAAGATGACCTGCATCATGCATCTCATTGTTCCTGTCATTGCTACTGCATTTACTCAGGGAGTAATTCTTCTCAATCTAAAATCACCTGGCATGCCTCCCGGAATACTTGTTTCTGCCCTGTTTAACGGCAGTTTATAGGTTGCTTGCAGAGTAGAACAAAGACTGCTTTCCTCTGTTAATGCCTCATGACACTGTTTTTGCCTTTTTTCCTTCCACCCCTCCTCTGTATTCATGTAACAGGGTTTGGGTTTATGCTTTTAACATTATCACCTATGTCTCCATTAGCAGCCATGTCTCTTCCCAGCAATACTAATGAAAAACACTTTCAAAAAACAACTTTGGAAGATATGAAATACATGAAAAAAATTAAACACACTTTTATCTTCTATTATTGGAGTTCTTTCTGCTTAATTAATTAACTAACGTATTTTCCATCATAAATCAGAATGCTGGGGTTGTTAATATGTATTTGCCTGTGGAGTGTCAGTTGTGTCTGTAGTGCTTCAGAAATTATGGTTAATAGCCCAGTAAGAGTCAGATTTTAAGCCACATGTCATTGCAGATGTTTTATTTTTGTGTCTTGGTAACCAGTTATGTTTACCTTGTCAGTAGGATATGTGTAGTGAGAACATAAATTAATGTTCTGTAGCTTGGATGCTTTTCCCAGAGACTTCAGGACATTTTCTTTCAACATTTATTTATTGTGTAGGGTGGTATGGTAAGTTTTCAGTCTGTTTTTTTGTTCTAAAATAATAGCGTTTAAAATGTTTAGAGACTTTCTCCTAGAGTCTGAAGTTTCATGAAAACTTACAGTATGGTGTTAAGTATGATGGTATAAGATTGACCTTAAGAGAGAGGGTGAGGAAAAACAGGCAAAAACTTACAAAGACACTGCAGAAATTTACCGAAGTTTACTGTCTTAGATTATCAGATACCAATTTATAGTAATGTAGAATTGAAAGCGCTGCATGTTAGAAAAAGAAGTAGTCACAAGGGGTTAGTTTGCTTGTTATAAATTCTTTAGGTTTTCATGCTGAGAAAGCTCGAGAACATGAAACTTTGGTTACCCTGGAGTAACTTGATTACTGTATACAAAGTTAACAGAGATCTTAATCTGACTTGAAGAATCTTAACGAGTGGAATATATCTTTTGCATGCTTTACTCAGACTAATAAATGCCTGATATGTGAAGTGTTCCCTCAGGTTGGCCTAGAAACAGTAAGAAAGGAGATGTTAAATCATGTGAAAGTTTGGCAGTCAACTACTGTAGCTGGCTTCTGTTTCAGAGGCGTGATGTTTACTGCTAGCTCATCTATAGATATACGGTTCATACTGGGGTCATGCACGGATACCTAGAACTTAATCTGCAGTTTAACCCAGCAGCTGTAGTAGGCACGCCATCAGGGCCTCGGTAAATGGACATGAGTAAGTTACTTTGCCTTGCACACAAACCCTAAGGACTTTGAACTCATGAAAGACATTAAAGAAACAGTTTGTTCATAGGATTACAACCCAAGAACAGTTTCTGAAAGAGGAGTTAAATGTAGACCAAGTGCAGTGATTAGTAAAGCATGGGGAAAACCCCTTTTTTGATAATTGGAACGGGGTTCTGCTGTGCATGCTGTACTTGAACGCACATTTGACATGCATGTATTGTTATTTCTTGTAATATTGAGCTTTGATGACATGGGACCTTTCTTAAATAATAAAACCCCAATATGAGACAATTAATATGCAAAATATCTACCCATCAGTGCTGGTAAACAAAAATATAACAGTTTCTGTGTTTATAGGGATGAAATCTGACCTTATATGCTTTTTTCTTTGATTAAGTGTGACATCATTTAACTAATTATGTAACCTTATACTCTGCTTTAAAGGTGGAAGAGGTCAGATAAAACAGAAAAAGAAGACTGTACCACAGAAAGTTACAATAGCTAAAATTCCTAGAGCAAAGAAAAAATATGTCACAAGAGTATGTGGCCTTGCAACATTCGGTGAGTTGACTTTTGTTACGTACGTTTTTGTTGGTGTTATTTGTGCTTGCCTTTAACCTCATGATGTTTCTTCTCATTGTACTACATTGAGTGATCCACTTCCACCTGTGTGAGGTGAAAGTCCCAAGGTGCTTTTAGCAGTTCCAAAGCATGCCAAAGGTACACTGACTTCCCTCAGTGACAAATCCGTAAAGTCCTTATTTCCACAGCATTTGCAAACAAGTAGGGTTACGGGATTTTTGAAACAGGGCTTCCCATAGCAGTCCTCTTGTTAGGCTTCAGAGTAGTCTATTGTTAATTATAAACATGTTTATTTTCAAGAAGTTTCTTATTTCCATCAAACCTGTAAATGTTATTGACAATTAATTTTACGTATTCTTGAGACTGATTAAGTAAGGCTTTAACTGCCTTTCTAGTAAGGCAGTCGAAGTATTACCAAAGTACACTAACAGTGCTGTCCTACATAGCTTTGGTTCAGCTACAAACAGCCACTTGGTGTTTATAACATCTTACTTCACACATAGATCACGAAGTCTGTTAAAAAGGTAAGTTTTAAGTAAGTTTTAACCTTGGTTGTATTAACGAGATATGTTACCTATTTCCTGCATGAGAGTATTGTCGGTCTCGAGGGATCAGTGATCCGCACTAGCTTGATCTGAAGTGGGTCTGTATCTTTGTGCTGGGAGCCAGTCTCTAATATTGTTGAGACATGTTTCTGAAAGGTACATACTGAAGCACTTCTATGGAAAAACTTGTTCAGTAACTCTGGAAGTTACTCAGAACTGGAGGGGCTTTTTAATCAGTTCTGCATGTGCTTTTCTGGTGAGCGCGTGTAGCATAGACCTGCGTACACAGAATGTGTAGAGGATATTCAGCGATTTTTTTTTGCCTTGAAGAGTTTGCTAGAGTCAGTTGTTTTGTACGTAAACAACGACTTTTGCTTTCAATGGAAATTGTGGCAAAGCTTTAACTGTAAACTGCCACTAGTTTTTCAACAGTTAAAACAAGATTTTGGTTTTAAACTTGAGAAAATACTTGTATGAAATGACTGTACTTAAACTGTCCATTTTCCCATCAACAGAAATTGATCTTAAGGAAGCACAAAGGTTTTTTGCTCAGAAATTTTCCTGCGGTGCCTCAGTAACAGGAGAAGACGAAATCATCATTCAGGGGGATTTTACAGACGACATTATCGATGTAATCCAGGAGAAATGGCCTGAGGTAATATACCCTTTCTTCTGTCAGAACTCTAGTTTTCCACAATAGCCTGTGACTTTCCAATGATTTTGAAAAATGGTTTCATCTTTGGCAGCACAAATTGTTGCACAAAAATAAAAGACCAGTTGTTGCATTCCCACCTATGAATGACTAGGTTAAGGAGTGATTAAACTTGAAGTCGAATGTTGTTTCCATTGTCCAAGAAACATTAACTCCCTAAACGTGTAGTGCTGTTACTGTGGATACATCAGTGAGGAAGGCATGTCGGAATAAGTTCAGCTCTGGCTGTCAAATATCTGTGGCTTCTGTGTGACCGTTTCTTAGCAGTCAATTCCTAAGTATTCTTACATTGCCATCCTATTTTTCAAAATCTCGTAAAATATTGCAAAATTGAAAACAAACAAACAAAAAAATCCCAAACCACACTCTTGTGCTTCAGAAGAATAGATTGGCTAATTTTGGGTTAGACTGAAATGTCGATGGTTGAGAGGTTTGGTTGTGCTGCTGTAATCACAAGCGCTTTCTTTGACTCTCCGTTGTACTGGTGTTCCCTGATGGTAGTTCCTTCTGAAATAGCTCTGTGGGCTTGTCTTTATTCAGAACCCCATACGCTCAGCTCTGTCCTATAGGTACGTGTCACTCGCATAGAATTTACAGCAGGGAATCTCGGATGGTGCTGTATACTTCTCCCACACTTCATTACATGTACAGTGATGAATATTGAGTGAGACATGTAAGAAGAAAATATACTTACTATGCTTTTTTTTTTTCCCTGTAGGTGGATGATGATAGCATTGAAGATCTTGGAGAAGTCAAGAAGTGATAGTGAAAGACTACCTTTATTTAATTATATGGTTATAAACGATGTAGCCAAAGTGGGGCTTCTAAATCCATTTGCTCTGCAGTGAAACTGTGGAGAACCCATATCCTTGGCATTTTCACTGTTCTGTATAGGCTGCTTGGTTTTTTTTTGTTGTTGTGATATTTGCCAAAGTTAAATTGGGGTTCTATCATGCTTACGCATGAAGTAGATTTAAATAAAATTACTGTTCCTCACTGAATATAGTTTCTGTTTTCTTTACAGCTACTTTCCTGTAACATTCTTACAGGATAATAATAATTTAAGTCATTAAAAGTTTACTTTTTGTTTGCTGTTACGTCTGCTGAACTTCAGTAAGGCATGTGGCTAATGTATAGAAACTCAAACTTTTCATTTACCTGCATAAAATCTTAGAAATCAGAATGGGACAAATATTCTAAAGGTTTGCTAACAATTAAAGGAAAACGCATCCTGAAGCGGTCAGGCAGTTGGACTAGGTGATGGTTGTAGGTCCTTTCCAGCTGACCTATTTGATTTTATTAAGTGGAAACACTGAGGAACATGTGAATATGTCTGAAACATTTAGCTTGTTTTCATAATTCCAAACAAACACTTAACCCAGCTGGTCTTCAAGGGGAGGCAATTTTAGTGGCTTTGTGCTTTTAGCATACTGCTAGTTCAAGAGTGGTAGTAATTAACACAACTTTACAGCGACGGCTGATAGTTTCCACAAACTCGGTCGATTTGGTGCTTTGGCTCTCACTGCTCCATTTAATAACCTTCAGTGCTCCCTGGTGGCAGAGTCCTGCAGCTGACATCCTCCTGTCATGTAGAACCCAGAGGAGGTCAAACTCAAGGGGGTGACGCATTGCACACCCTGTCTTCTACTGGTAAAGCTCTCTTTTTATGTGATTTTTGTTTATAAGCTGATGGGTTTAGTCAAGAATGGTATATCTAAGGAGATAACTGTATCGCTGTAGTTGTTCCATTTAAAAGCTGAGCAGGGTCGTTACCGCCATCCTGTAACATCCAGTCTGGTTCTTGTTCGTTGTATGAACAACGTTATTAATTATCACATTTTTCCAGACAGCTGCAGCCCCGCCGGCGGAGCGCGGCCTCAGCCGGGCGCGGGACTCGAACCCGCGGTCCGACCGCTGCCGCGGGGGGGGCGGAGCTTCTGCCGACTCAACGGCTGGCGGGGGCGGGGCGGCGCCGTGACGTCAGGGCGAGGGCGCCNTCGCCCGAGCCGGTGGTACCTGAGGGCCCTCCTCAGGCCTCGGCGGCCGTGGGAGGGCCGCTCCCCCGCCTCAGTCGGTTCCCAACGGCCTGCGTTTGTCGTTCCTGCAGGGTTGCCGGGTCAGCAGCGGTCTCGGCGGGAAACCATGTAGTGTTTAAATCAGAGGCAGCCTGCATGCGGAAGGTCACAGCCGTCATTATTTACCAGTAGCCACTAATGCCTGGGAGGGCTCTGGTCCCCACTCCCCTATGAATTCATCACTGCCGTGTTCTGCTTCGCCCCAGGTAAAAAACAAAAGTGCAGTTAACAATCGCAGTACTCTATTTTTAACATGAAAGTACTCATTGTACCACTAACCGCTTCAGTTCAAGGACCACAGGTGGTACCACAAGCCTCGAGTTTATTATTAGAGAATTCATCACTGGTTCTTTATGTTGAAACGTGTTCCATATGTTACCTTTTGTAGAAACTTAGCCCAAGCCTTGAGAACAGCACCATTCAGAAACAGAGGCAAGAACTCCAGCTTTTAATTGCGGAACTGAAAGATCGGGATAAGGAACTCAATGACATGGTTGCAGTGCATCAGAGAGAGCTTCTAGCCTGGGAAGATGACCGGCAAAAAAGACTGACCTTAGCAGAACGATGCAACTTGTTAAACAGTAAGTATTGTGTGCATAAAGAATAAGTATGTTCAGGTGCTTAAACCCCTCAATAACAGTTTTGCACCTGTAAGGAACCATTTCCTACCCTTCAGCCTTAAATTTGGTTGTCTTTCTGAGATCAAAACTTCCACAATGGTACTAAAGTGATCTGATCTTGAAGGGGATATGATAATCAGATGGCTCTTTCTCGTTTGAATATGTAAATTGCTTCTGTGGACTCTTTAAAAAAAAAAAAATCTGCTTAAATAAATCTGGGGGAAGAGAACAATTTGCAAACATGCTGGTGTTCTGCAGAGCCCTGTGCCCTGAGGTTCTGCTGCACAGCTCTGACCTCATCTGCGAGCCACACGTCTGATCACCTGGCAGTTCTGAACGCTCTTGTTTGACAGCCATGGTACAGAGGTCACCACAGAGTTCATATTCCATCTGACATGGGTAGCTAGGGAATCCATTTCTGAATCCCATGATTTTAAAACACTGGATTAAACACTGGATTAAGTTATTCCTGAGATTTAAAAAATTGCATGACAAGTATCTGAGCTGTTTTCTCACAGGTATCTTTGTCTCCCTTCTTTTCAGATGAGCTGAACAAGAGAAACGAAATTATAAAATCCCTGACCAAAAGGTTAAAGTTCTTAGAATCTCAGCAGAATGACAGTAGGGCGACATTTGAATATACGCAACAGAAGTTTAAAGAGCTGTCTCAAAAAGTAACAGATGCAACTGTTCATTGTCAGGCTCTGGAGGTAGGAGTTGAATGATGGTCTGATGTTGCAGTCCATGCAAGTACAGAATGCCAGTGGCATTTGTGAGTCTCACTAGTGAATAAATATTTCAAATTAAGGCTCTTGAGTTGCATTTGTCTTTTGGTACAGTAATGTTAGATTAAGGTACAGCTCTGATTCGTTGCGGGGGGCGAGGGAAAGGGCAAAAAAGCTTTCCTAAGTTAGGATTTGGAGTTTGCTGTTTGTTTGCTTAGTTTTGGGGAACACTGCTTAGAAACAACTTGCCTCCAAAAACGTCAGGCATGGTGATTGCAAAAGGCAGTGCTGGCCCCTAGAACAGTCCTGGTACTTGGTTGGGAAGTTCCAGAAAGTTTTATTTACTGCTTTGATTACTATGACAAACTGTAACATTCTGAAAATGGTTTAAGGATATGAATATAATTGGTATTCAAGGGTTCTAGATTTTTTTCTAAAGTGATTTGGCAATGATGTGTTTGTTGGGATAATTTCCCCCCCCTGTATGCAATGCAGTAAAGCAGCATTCTGCGTTTTCATCTGTCTAATCGGCTTGACGTAAGACATGCAGGATATTAAGACCCTTGATTGCAAGCAAGTTTAGTTGTAATGAACCAGGGGAAAATTTTTACTCCAGTCTTCTTTTCTCCAGATCACAGCTTGCTTAGAATCCCACATTGCCATTCATAATGTTTAAATAAAGTTGTTCACACATTTATGGAAAAATGGTAACTTTGAATCACTGAAGTAGTAGCTGGCAGTCTTATTTCTGTTCACTAGGAGAAAAATCGAAGTCTCCACTGCTCAGTTTTGGAACTGTCTGCTAAAACAGGCCAGCTGCAAGCAAGAGAACAGGAGCTTCTTACTATGCTTAAGCTGAAGGTAACATCTGTCATCTCATCAGGCAGTAAACATGGTCAAACTGCAGTGCAGTTATTGGTGGCTGTAGTCACTGTTGATCTCGCTGCTGTTTAATTCTTAGGCTAGTTTGAGAAGGGAAAAGTGGTCAACAAACAATAAACTGGTTTATTTTCATAAACAAGCTTGTTTCCTGGCTCTGATTTTTGGGTTTTTTCCTCAAGAAAATCTGTGAAGTAGCTGTAACGACTGCAATGAGATGTAATGTTGTTTTGTCAAAATCCATACATGAAGATAAAACAATAATCAAGAACACATTCTATTTCACATTTCAGGACGAGGTTATACTTGAAACAACTGATCACATTACTGAGTTTACATCTAAATTCAGAAAGCTGGAAAGTGCACTGCGTGCAGCAAAGACGGAGGAATTCAGTCTCAATGAAGAAAAGCAAGACCTCAAACTGAGACTGAAAGAACTAATACTTGAAACTCATAAGCTGAAAGGTAAATGTTTGTACTGGGCACCTAATTCAGTGCAGACCAGTGTGAGTCCTTTTCATTCTGGGAAATACTGCATTTTGTTTTAAAGATGACCTCTGTGAAAAGGTGAAGGAAAATAATAAGCAGCAGGAAGAAATCATTCACCTCAGACAAGAAAATGGCTGCTTGAGGAATGAGCTCGCACTCATCGGTAAGTGTGGGCAGTTGGCATTTCATGCCTTCGCTTTCAACAGCGTAGAGACTTCTAAACAGCAACAGTTCACTAATATCTGTGAAGGAGGCAGCTTCTTATCTACCTTTCTTGCAGTTTAATAAAGGTATATGCCTTTGTGCATCATTATTCTGTGAAAGCAGTATCTAGGGCTTCTGCAGGAACAGTAAACTGCAGCTTGCTATCTGTTGATAGCTTCACTTTGGTTTTGGGTAGAAAGAAACTCTTCTGTACTGCAGTGGATAGGAAAGGCAGGCTGATTGTTGCTGCAGTGTTCTTACAGATGAGCAACATACCTTGAAAGATTGGGTGACCAAAGATGTCCTCTGCTGTGAGATTATTTACTTGCCTATGACTTTTTATCTGCCATTACCTTTTGCCAAATATTAGTCCCATATCTCATTATTTTAAAAACAATAGTAATGGGAAGTATTTCCCAGCACTTCCCTGCACAAGGCATGAGTTAGAATTAATTATTTAATTTCCTTTCTGTGGAAGACAGTTAACATGAAAAAGTAAAATAAATCAGCCAATGAAGCAGAATATCACTGGTAGTAAAATAAAGCTAGTTGCTGGTGAAAAGTCCAAGGAAAATACTTGAGCTGTTTAGTTGTATTACTGGTTTTGTGCTGTTTTTATTTGGAGGGGAAACAGATCCCACCGATCTGAAGAAATTCCTTTGGTTTCTACAGCTGCATACGCATTAACAAATGTACTCGCTTTGTGTCTATTCACTTTAAATAATTAAAAAATTGTATGTTTTGAAACAGTTGAGAAAGCAAAGAGAAAGGATCAACTTCTTCAGTTTGCCAAGTCTAAACAAGCACGGACTGATACAGAACTATCAAGTTTGCGACAGGTACGGCTCTAATTCTGTTTCTCCTCTGAGATTATGAAGGTGTTTTTCAATAACATCAGATCCACATGGAACAGTATAAAAAAAAGTTAGATCTAACTATTCTTAATTAAGGAAAAAAAACCCCAAATTTGCTGTTTCTGCCTGGCGGGGATCTCTGTAGAATGTTGGGGGTTTTTGTTGTTAATATTAAAAACCCATGGTACAAATCCTTGTATTTACATGTGCTTTCAGCCTTTTTTGTATAATTGTATTTACCCAGTCCTACAATGAGTAAACACCACCCTCGTAGCAGTAAAGTGGGGGCAGCCTGTTGAGATAACAGTTTGGCAGTAGGTGTGTACAGCCAGGGAGTGCTGGGCTCCAGAAGTCATGTGAAAGGCAGTGGGAGTGGGGCAGGCTGCCTCGCACGCCTGCCCAAGGTGAACTCACACGGGGTAAAGGGGAATGGTGTACTGGAAGATCTGTTTTTCAACAGAGTCTTAAGACCAGAGTTTTCACCTGCACTCATTTTAGCTTCTTAAGGCATGTTCAATTTTCTTTATTGCAAATAATTGATCGGTGTGTTATCTTCTACATTAGCTTTACAAAAAATCCCCTGCGGGGAAAGCCAAAAACCATGATCATCAGTCCATGTCCTGTAATTCTGCATAACTTTGAACAATTTAGTAACAACATGTATTAAATAACATTAATGACATTGTATTTATGGTTCAGTGTGGTTCCATTTTAGAATACCACTGCAGTCTTCTAATAGCAATACTGTTTATTGCCACAAAACATTATTTTCCTGTATACATCCAGAGATAGCCCCTTAGATTTGGAAGGTTTGACAATAGTTTGACTACAGGTATTGGTTTATAAAAATATTTTGAGGATATTTTTGGAAGATAAGCAGTGTGTTAGGACCTGATGACAGTGTTCCTGCACTCCAGACATTCAGTAATGCGCATTACTATCTTTAAACAGATCTACATAAAACAGCAGCGTGACTTGCAATTTCTTCATGTCAATTTGGAGAGCTCTCAGGAATTAAGGCAAAAGCATGAAAAGGCGGCACATGAAAGGAGGTAAAGTAATTTTTTTTTTTTTTTTTTTTTTNGCCATAACCAACATCCTAAAAGACGTGTGTGCTATCAATATGGCTTTGCTGGACTCAACCACAAATATCCAGTGAAGTTGTCAGATACCTTTTTTAACTTGGTCAGGAGACACCATGAGTATCAGTCACACAATAAAGCACTGTATGCAGGCCAGACAGTTAATGAATTTTTTAAAAATGGAATAGTCTGGTGGTAGAGGTGTTAATCTGACCTGCTACTACTTTTGTTTAAAAATCAAGTTTATTTTGCTTTCAGATTAGGAAATTGGTGCACACCCTGGACATTCAGACAGAATCACCACACTATATAAAACAGAGGGAACTCTCAGACTGATTTTGGAAAGTAACAGCCGAATCTGGGGAGAATTCTGTCGGGTCTTGGCAGGATACGGCTGCCTGTTGGTGTATGAACTACTGCAGAACCATGGCTAGAGCCTCTGGTTAACGTATAGATTTAACCTTGAGTACAGTTATGTATGCTTTTTAAATGCAGTATTTCTGACTGTTTTCTTTATCATGCTATTGTAGCATAGGTATGGCATTCTCTGCCCCTGAAAGTAACAGCGAGACAGACGCAGTTAGGACTGAGGGCACTCACGAGATATGCGAGGAGCGTGGAACTGCACAAGTTCCAAAAAGTAGGGTAAAAATCACCTCTGAGATGTGTGAAGTAGATAAAAGACTATTACTGAATGCATCAGACTCGGAGGAAACTACCTCAGCGTACTTAAACCGGTGTCAAAAAGTTGTGAAAGTCTTGGCTGTCCTTACGGAAGAAGAAGAAAGGCAGGATGTTGCATCAAGCCCTGATGAGCTAGGCAGCAAAGTATTTTGTGAGGCAAACAACACAAGGCCATTGAGAAACAGCGCAATTTCTGAGAATGGAGTGGAAAGCAGAGACCAACAAACCTTTGAGTCATCTTTACCTGAATGTGAGCATTGGCTTAATGTCAGTTCTTGTGTAGATTCGCCAAGTACTTTGATCGAGAACACCATCACATCTGACAAAACTGATAATAAAAATAAAACCTGGGAAGACAGAACTGGAATTCTGTTTGGCGAAAAAAGCAGAGAGGCTTCTGCTGCAATTCACAAGTCTGAATCTGATTCCTGTAGTAGTAACAACTTCATCATAAAAAAAGATGCATGGTGGGAGCCAATATCAGATCCAGAATGGTTGAAGATTTTCAAACCCATGAAAGGAGATGGAAGTATATGGCATGGAAAAGATTGCAGCTGTCCCAAGACTGCACAAGAGACGAAATGTGCCAGCTCAAAAAGGTTATGTGCTTGTTACATTTAAGAAGTAGATAGGTACAAGCTGGAGTTATGTAGAAACTTGGGTGTACAAGCTTTCAATAACTTATATTATCTTAAGTGATCTGTAAAGTAACTGCTGTTTTAAAATTAGTCTACCAACTTGAAAAGTAGTAAATTTAAATAAGTTAAAATAGCTGTAAGGTATCATGATTCTATTTTTATGCATTTATGGTTTTGCATCTCTTATCCCCAAGAGCTGCGTGGGTAGGAGAAGCTGCAACACTACATAAGTTGCCAAATAAACTAATTGAGAAAAACGCAGATTTAAAAAATCTTACAATTTTTTTAAATCCCAGCTGTTGCTTGTAAATCTGGTGGGTAAAATATGTTCTGACCAGAGTTGGACTTCTACAGTGATGTTTCTGTAAGGCAAGAAACAAGCCTAGATTTTGTGTGATGCTTTAGTGGCTGTGTTATTTCTGTTGAGAAATCACACAGTGGCTGGGCAAGAATGTAGGACACGGCTCTTCCGCACAGGCTGCGTTCCTTACTCAGGGCAAGAAAATGAGATGGCAAGATTTAAAGGACAGCAATCTGTCTGCTCTCCAGTGTGTCTTTGTTCATGGGACTCTATTCCTGTATTTATGTTGGGGGCGGGAAAAGGACATGTGGTTGGGAATGAGCAGAATGAGGTTTCTAATGCTGAGAAGTGTTGGAAAAATGCTCAGGTGTCTTAGTGGTATTGGAAGGTATCTGAGATATAAATGCTGCTTTGCATTTATAGAAGTGGTTTTATGCCTGCACAAGCAAGGGCATCCAGAGCTGTGACTTTTTTCTGTGGATTTGTTGTGTTGGTTCCTCTTATTTCCTTTCCAAAAATTGACTGACTTACCAGCTCTATTTTAGAAGGATTTCTGAAGTTTTACAGAGGTTTCATAGCTGCCTTTTAGACAGAGAAGAGAAGGGGGAGTAGCTTTTCAGCTGGTAGGTTGACAAGTACAGTAAACGAACAGCTGTTTAAACCTGCTAAGAATTTTAGCCCACAAGTCTGCCCCACGTCCAAACAAACTAAGGTTATGGAATGGAAACATCTGATGTATGGATGCTTTCATTCTGTGTTGCCTTTAAAATAAAAACAAAAAAAATATAAAAATTGTTACTGCAGTGAGACAGACCTGTTCAGAAAGAAGGTGAATGGGCAGCCATTGATAAAGAATGCTGTCCCGGCACATTCCCACACAGCTTAGCTGAGCTTCACACTGTGTATGGACTCTCTCTAGTTTCCACTGTCCATAAATCATTAAAAAGACTCCACTCCCCACACATCTACCCTGAACTTTCTTATCTACTCCCACAGCAGCACAAATGACACACTGCCATCCCTCCAAATCTCTTTTGAGGCTGAATCATGAAAACTGCTTTCAGTTTTTGTCTTGTCCTTAAGGGGATTTTAGGGGAGAAGGAACAAATTCAACCCGGGCAATGCAGATAGAGCAGATGTCCTTCAGTAAGGGAGGGCTGCTCTACCCATTTGGGATTTGCTGCTGAGCTATCAAGTTTTCCTGATGCCCACATTTGGTCCTAGGAGCCCTGCTAATTGGGGATGGTTTGACTCAGTGCAAATCCCAGACTGTCAGCTCTCCAGCCTCTGCTGACTCTGATGTGCCACTGAACAAATTCTCACCCCATAAATGGGAGGAAGGCAGTAGTATTGCAGTCCTCGGTGTGGGCTTCTTGTTAAGGCATTAATGGCAGAGACCAAACACTATGTTCCTTCTGGGACTTGAATCTGGATCCTCCAGTTTTCCATTGCTGGGTTTGTAGTGCTGATGATGTATTTTGTGCGTAGGGAAGGGTGCTGGCACCTCCCTGTCAGCCCAGCAAATATTTTTGACATGAGTTCTTGAATTCTGGAACAGCCAACAAGAAGGCTATTAACACAGTCAAATACCTTATCCAACTGCAAGAGTGATTGTGAAATACTGTAGTGCAGGAATCGTTTCTGTGTGCTCTGACTTAGTGACTTCATTTATGTTGGACCAACATTTGCTGCCTTTGGATTTTTATCTCAGTTCTGGTTTTAAAGATGGAGCGTCAGCAGTTACTTGCTCAGTGTGCTCCTGCTGGACTAAGCCACCGTTCCTTGAGCCTTTGAGTCTCCCTGCCTCAGAATCAAACTGTTTGGTTCCCCCGTTCCCTCCCAACATGTGTGTTCTTTACAACTGGCTGTGCTCATTGCATCTCCTCACATCCCCTCTTCTAGGCTGCTACAGCTTTTTCCCTCACATCTCTCCAGAGCCTTTCCTTGTGAGAAGCTCACAAACATGAGCTTTTCTCTCTTAAAAGAAAGTCTATTGTGTCCCAGTGTTTTACAATGGAAGTGAAATGAGACACAGCAGACACTACTGAGCTGGCATCTCTCACAAGGGCTTCTTCTTAGCTTGAATGTCATTTAAAAATAAACCTTTTTGTAAGTCTTGCCAGGTAGGGAATGTATTATATCTGAAGAATATTTAATGAAATGTTGTAAGTTTGAAGATAGTATTTTCTTTAAAATATATGTGATTTTTAATTATTTACCCAGTCCAGGCAGCGCTAGCACTGTGCTTCTGTTTTGTTCAGAAGTGTGATGTGGGGATATGGTTGCTATTTTATTTACTTTTAAAAAACTGTATGATGTGGAAATTAGCAGTTGAAAATGAATACTGCGTAGCTTGAAACTGCTGGCAGAAACCAGGGCGCGTCTTTGTGCAAGGCACAGAGAGCGCTCAGGGCTGTGCAAAAACACAGCACAGGGGACAGAGGGTTTAGGGTGCTGCTGGGTTCCTGTACGGCTCGAGTAGATGACCAACATAATTTCAAACACGCTACAGCTTTTATTATTTCTAGTCTTAATTTGTGATTACTTGATGCTGGAGCTGCAGGAGGGATTTGGTACATTTTGATAAAATTGTGATTTAAGGAATTGAAATTGAGAACTGTTTTTCTGTACGGTAGGCTATAATAAAGTTAACTTTTACTGTAGGAAAGGGGTAAAAGAAAAGTTTCAGTCATTTGACATGCATGTTAAGGGCTAAAGACCTTTTGTATTAGGACAAGTGTGGGATGGCTGTGAGTCAGTGTTTGGTCAGTAATAATGTGCAGGGTATCATTTGTTGCTTTAACTGTCATTTAAATTGCTTTTCAGATATTCCTAAATACACTCAGGTATACCCAGTGATAAATTAATATTTTTGTTTTGCTTTAAAACCTAGGGGAAGGTGTATACCAATAGATCATGTGCTTCAACTCCACACTGACGTGGTAGTCAGGCAACTGAGTTTTGCGTTTAATCACAGTTTGCCTGAACAGCACTTTACTGTTTGCTGCTGTATTTAAAAATAAATAAAATAAAGCCTCCTTGGGAAAGCTCTGCTGTGATCTCTGAAGTGAGATGATGGCTTTAAAAGACTGTGAAATTCCCTTGAAAAGCACACTTACAAATATTAATTTGCCTGACGGTTGATTAAAAAAAAAAAAGGAGTAGGGTATGAGAGAAGAAAGAGTACCAGAGTATTGGGAGGAACAAGATATTGCTGTTTGTGTGCTCTTTACAAGGTTAAATAGATACTCAAGCACATGGTAATGTAGCTGTTCTTGAAACTGGTTGAATGTCAAACTGTTGTCCTCAGAGGATGAAACTGATCTAATGAAGCTGTTAAACACAGTAACCACTCTGAGGAACAGAGTAATCTCACATGCTTGATGGTTTTCTTGGCTCAGGGCCCATAATTATTTTTGTTGTTCCATGATTTTCCTTTGAAAGTTTAAAAAGAATGGTGATGCTGTTTCTGGCAATGTCTTTTTTTTTTTTTTTTTTTAATAGTGAAGAAAACGTGGATCTGAATTCTTTTCACTTGGATTCTCCCTGTTTGGCATCCACCCAGAAAGGAGAAAGGCCTCAAAGATGCGAGAAATTCTCTGATGAAGACTTCCCCCTGGAGATCCATGACCTTTCAGTGACTAAGCCAACAAATAGATGCTGCAATGCTACCGTGGACCAAGTCAGTATTTTATTGCAGAATGTACCTCGTTAGTTTTAAAGGGAATTGTGACTGATGGTAGGAAAGCGAATGTCTGCTGGCATGGAAGAACTAGGGACTTGAATGATGAGACAGAAGGTTTAAAGCAAAGGTGGTAAATTATTTTTTTGAAACAATTCCGTGTTGTCTCAATCTGTCTTGAACAGCATAGGTGTAAATGAGTTAAAAAGACTTTAGTATAATGGATGCTTGCTGGTATATGTTAATTCTAGTAAAGCACAATATCTGAGTATGCTTGGACACAGTTATTAGAAGCCATTGGTTTATTTCTTGTTCTGCATGATTTTCCCTCTTTGTCATGCCTTTTTTCATTCTCCCCTTTATCACTGAAGTACTGCTGTTGTGTGCGCTACATACGCGTGCATGTGGAGGTCTGTTAAAAAGCTGACACTGGGAAAGACCTCCATGTTTATTAGAAATATCAGCATTTAGACAGATTCTGGAGCAGTGTTACGTAGTAGTATTTTGAACTGAGACATTTCAAAATGAAAGTGATGATTCTTGGTATGTTATAATCCTTTGACCTATTCCAAAAAGATCATTTCATAACTTTGGCTCACTTTCTGTCTCCTTCAGGGCACCAGTTCCCCCATAAGTAAGCTGCAGCATGCGTTGGCCGAGTCTCGACAGATGGTTGCTGATCTGGAGCTTAGCACTCTCCTCCACGCGAGCCCCCGCTGCAGTCCGAACAGCAGCAGCATTAATACGGTATGTATTACTCCCCTATGACTAGATTTAGGTGACCAGGAAGAGTGATTGGTAACATCCTTTCCCTTATGCTTGACTTGTGCTGTGATGTTATAAACAGTATCCTCCTCATGCTTTGCCAAAGAGAAAATTCCTGCGTACCTTAGCGTGAAGTACGTGATTTTTTTATAGGATTCTTTATGGCTCCTCAAGGTCGTGACAGGATTTGACTTTTGCATGTGTCTAAACAGATGGAAGGAAGAAGTCATTTTGGAGCAAGCTGTAGGAGGTCTAGAAAAAAGCGAACACAAGCACGACTTACATTCAGAACTGGTTTATTATGCGAAGTATATTTGTGGAAAGGAGGACAGTATAGGAAATGGGTGATGTATAGAATAGCTTTGTATATGAATTTAAACCAGACTCTCAGCTAAATCACTTTAAGAGGTTTTGTGGGTTAATGGTTTTAGTTTCTTCATTGCAGGGTCAGAGAACATACTCAATGGTCAAAGAAAATAATCTGTATGTAGCTGTCATGGCAATTTATTTTATGAGCATGAACGCTGATAGGGAGTTTCTGCCTTGAGTGTGTAGGCAATAGGAGTAATTGGAGAAGGGGTCACTTGTTTGTTTTCATAAATATCCCTAAGAATTTCCACCTTGTTTGACAAGGAGATTGTACCACTCGTCACTAGAAATGAGCAAACTTGTGCTGATACGTGTCACAAAGGGAGAGTTTAGGCTTTTGGTGTTAAAGCGGACTCCTAATGAGAAGGCTGCATGCTGAAACCTCAGCTTTCTCCTGAAAGAAAGGTATTAACTCTCTAAAAATGTTGCGCTCCTTATATCCTTAGATGAACTTGACCAGAACAATGTTACTGTGAGTAACAGAGAAAGCAATTTTGATAACATTCAGAACCATGAAACCTTAGCTGTGTTGGGACTGACAGACAGAGTATAAAGGTTGTGTGCCAGCATTTGCATAAACTGAAAGGATATTTTGTTCAGAAGTTCTTCTGCAGGATTTCATTCAGTGTAAAAGACAGCAGCAGTGTAGTCTTTTGCAAAGACTGTCTTGTAGGAGGGATTCCTGAAAAGCTCTCTACAGAACAGTGGTTGCTTGTGGCTCTTGCCCAGCCCCATCAGCTGTCTGGCTCCTGCTTACTGGTTGGCACGTCACAGCTCAGCTAAACCGGCCGTCCTTTAGTAGCGAGCATGACTCTGCTTTATAACCTGATACTGCATTTTTGAGCTTGGAAACTGGCTTCTCATTCAGAACGGTTGCTTTAGTGGATAGAAAATAAAGCAGGCTCGTGTTTACTGGGGGGAGTAGCTTCTGAACCACATCTGTAGAACTTTGATCTACTTTCAGAGCGGTTCTGGGCAAAAACTTGTCAGGCGTGTTTTAGTTAATCTATGCAGGCCAACTAATCTGTGCTTAAAACCAGGTTTACCTGAGGCTGTTTTAAACTGCGCTTTAAAACATAACATGTATCAAATATAACCCTTAGAATTTAATCAGTATTTGTACCTGTTGGATTCTGTGTCCTGCTTGGGGGAGCGAGGAGAAGAGGGAATTAAAAAGTGTATCCTTGCTGCTTGCCAGTTTGAACCTGGTGGCTCTGTAATTTTTACTGTCTGAGTTCTTTGATTTCCACGTAGTGTTTTTGCATTACAATGTAGACAGGAGAACTTGCAGAAGCTCTTCACAGAACCCAGTTGTCTGCTGCAGAAGAAAGAGATGCTAAGCTTCCACTCTTTTCTCTATGATGTTCTGTGAGTATGACGGTGTTTTCAACTTGATTTTATATTTTTGGGTTGTTTGGTCTTTTTGTTTCCTTCTTTGTATTAATATTGCAGATGCATTTACAAGTTACGGACTTCTGAGATGAGCCTGGCACAAGATTCTAAGTGCACTGCTCAGAATGCATTACCAATAAAACTCTTGCGAGTACTGTAACAGCAAACAGATGTTAAGGCAGCAAGTAATTCCTGTAGTCAAATAATTAAACTTTTCTCAAGCATGTTCCTCGTCCTCTGGGCAGTCAGATTTCGCAGCTCCACTCCCAAGTACCTGCGCACCGCTTATTGTCATTAAAATCCTTCTGTGTGCTCCAGATAACAGGATCAAGGATATGAACATTGTTGAATAAGAGATTGGGAAGTGTTTTTTCAGTGCCACGGCCAAGGGCCGTTGTAGCATATTGTTCCTGGGCTCAGAGCTCCAAAAGTAGGATGTATTGAATAGAGCTGCTTCAGAATATAAAAAAGCAGCCTTGCCCATAGCAGATTGTTTTTTCTTTTTGAATCAGGAAATTTCTCACTCTCTGATTATTTGTTCTACAAATGTGAATTGGATGCTTGCAATAGGCACCGTGTTGTCTGGGTCTGAAGACAAAAGAGTAAACAGATACGGTTAAAATACCGAACACTACATGAAACTGAGAAAGAACTAGCAACAATGTGGGGAAAAATCAACAAAAAACCGCAATCTTCCAATGCTAACACAACCCCAGCGCGTGTCTGCAAAGGGAAGTTATTACACAGCAAGCTGGAGCGTAAAGCTGTGTGGCACTGGATTTCTCATACTGACCAACTCCAGCTCCAGTGGGGAGCTGGTGCTCGCTGCTTCTCTCTCGGTGTATTCAAACAGCAGTCCCTGAACGGCGTCTCCCCCGTGGAGCTAAACCCTCTGTGCCCCTGGGGAGCGGTGCTGGTTTGTCGCACCCTCATGTTCTGCTGTTTCGGCATTCGGTATGGAGACACTAAGTCGTCTTTCAAAATAAGCTGGGGCTGCTTAGTGCACGCTAATGGGGCTCTCATCGGAAATGGATGCTGAGTAGCTGGAATGCCATACCTTCCTCTGCTGTAATGCTCCTATGCAGAGAGCTCTTTTCCTAAAAAGAGCCATACGGTAAAAGAAGCTGGTGGTTTTACAGATCGAAGCCAGCACTGTGACTTGCATCCTGAAACTACTGATGTTAAAAAAAAGTTTCAGGAGCAAATCCCCAAAATTGCTGAGCACCATGCTGATACAGCAAAGCGGTAAGCGTACGCTTAGCCTACAGAAATAATCTCATTTGCTTCAAGTGAGAAAGAACTGGTGGAACAAATGTACCCACAATTCACTACAGATCCATGACAAGAATTAGTGACTGTGCGAGTCACTGGCTGCTGCATAATTCCTATTTTCTTCGTTTATTAAAAGGCACCAAATCACTGCAATCAGTTAAATCCAAAGCAGCTTTTTCAGATTTGATAGCAGGTCCAGAAATAACATTTGTGCAATTTCATATAGAGAAGCGATTGAATTGATTTTGGTTGGCCTTGTGGTTTTCTTAAATTGCTTTGAAATCGTTAGAGGGCAGGTGCACTGATAAACATTAGGCCAATTTCCTAACTAGCTGATAGCTGTTTAGTCGTTTTCATCAGTTGTTTGTTTTTTCTTTAGAGAGATTGGGTGGGGGAGAGCTGAAGAGGGAGGGAGGAAAGCAATGAGTAAAAGGACACACTCAGTTTTGGACACCGTAGCATGTGCCACTGCTTGTAAACTGTGACTCAGTAGCTGGCCCAGGGCACAAAAATGACTCCTTTTTGCAAAACAAACTGGAAAGATTTTATTTCATAACACTCCAGTGGTGTCCCTGAGACTGTTGGCTTTCTGTGAAGTGCTGTGTTTATCTTTCTCCTCCTTATATTTTTACTCTTACGTTTTCATTGTCTGCAGTGTGAAAATTTAGATAGTTGACATATATGTGATTGCTTCCTGTATTTTAGAGGAAATGTTCCTGCATTTTAATAAAAATCTGTAATATCTTTAATTTTCTGCAGTGGGTGAAGAAGTTTCCAACGTAGAATTAATTTTGAGAACAGAAGATCATTAACCCGTCAGCTACAATGGAAAGTTACCTAACTTTTTTTTTTTCCATGGTTCTGTAAGTGTTTGAAAACCTCTCAAGTGGCAAAAAGATGTGACTATGCGGGAATATATTTTATCTTGAAATAAAACATCGAATTATGCCAAGAGTAACAAAACTATTTTTATGGCTGAGAGCTCAGGTTAAATACTAGCTTGTTTTTTAAGAATCTGAAGTGTGTAATTGTTACGACATAGGAACTATTTTTCTTACCTCTTTTTTTATGGTGGCTCAGAAGTATTTATAGAGTATGACACAGCCGAGCAGTCATTTTTTTTGGTGAGTTTATTGTTTTTGTTCTAGACTACTTGCTGTGTAGAGGGAGAGGAATAATGTTTATAGGAAGTTCCCAATTAGTGTTGTAACCAGGAACTGCCTCCTGCGGTGTTGAGATGGGAGAGCTGTCACCCACAAGATGGGCAAAACAACTCTTCCCCACGCGGGAGCTGTTTGTTCCGACAAAAGCTCATAAGAAAATCAGGTGTGTGCATGGGCTGTTGGCAGCAGCCAAGCGTAACGGGACCGGCTTTTTAGCATTTAAACCGGTTTTATCTTTGAGTATTGGGCAAAGCATCTTCCATTATCACAATTTGAGCTTATTTTTTAACTAAAAGGTCAAATAAGGTAATAAAGGTGATACCTTTGCTGTATTTTTCTCACCTTATGATGGTTCTCCAGGGCAGGTGACACCGACTGCCAGAGACACGAGTGGGCCACTCGGTCGCATGCGGTTTGGGATGTGCTTGCCAAGTTCACATGGCTGAGCGCTGCCCCAGCGTTTTTCCTGCGTGGGGGCAGCTAAGGGGTGGGAGTTCATCCATCTGTCCACTGCCACGAATTAATCGCAGTGAAATACGACACTCACGCCATGTTTTCCCCCCCTTGTTAACTCTTTCGTATAATTTTTGCTTTCTCTTTAATTACCTAAATGACAGCCTGCTTTCCTTCGTGTACTAATAGCCTCAAAATTAGTCGACCAATTCTGATCATAGCTGCTCTCCTCCAAACTCCTACTCCCCGCCTGCAAGCGTTACCCACAGAGGGAATCTCTGCTTCTCAGGGTTTTTTTCAAGTTTCCACAAGCCTTTAAAGCTCATTTGATTCCTCTACCTGCAGAGAAACTTTCCGGGCTCCATCCTCAAAGTTCGCTGCTGTGGGTATGACAAAAATTCCCCCTGAGAAGCTGCCGACAGCAATACCGTGATGCTCACCCCAAAGCTGTCCGGCAGTTACACCGTATGTCAAACATTGGAGAAATCGGTGCAGCTTCTTACTGAGCGCTGTGCTTTCCAATTTTGGTGTGTTTAGTGTTAATGGACGAATGCACTGAACCCCCTTGTGAACTTCAAGTGCTCTACTGATGGCTTTAAAATCAGTATGGAAAACTGAGCTCCAGCGATGCAACGAGGATGTGCGGAGCCCTCGGATTTTGGGTCGGGGCTGACCTGGATTTGTGGAATGGGAAGAAGGGGAATAATTTATTCAGGCGCTAAGTGACTTACAAACCGACTGTATTACCTACCGCGCTCTGAGGCTCGTCTCGAAACTTGAGATGCATGGAACTCAGCTGCCTTATTTCTGGAAGCATTAGGAATACTCCAGGGAGTGCCTTTGCTATTGTATTCTCCTACTGAATTATTATTAAAGAAAACAAAGCTTCTGTTGGGCGACGCCTGCTTTCCGCAGGGGCGGATGTGTTTTCTGCCTCTTGATTTTTCTGAAAGAAAGATTGAGAAGCGAACGGAATGAAGCTCTGAGTCTCTTAAACGCATCGTGTGTGTGTGTTGGGGGGGTTTATCGGGTGAAGGTGTGCGTGGAGGGGGTCTGTTGTGCCACTGGGAACAGGACGGAGAGTGGGAAATGGGGCGGTGCGGGATGAATAACGCCGTATTCTCCCCGTTCCCCCTCGTCCCTTCGGGAAGACCCCCGGTGCCCGTTGCAACGTGGGGGTGTCCCGCGTGGGCTGTGGCTGCTCCCACCTGGCGGGGTCGGGCGCGGCCGCCAGGGGCGCCCTTGTGCGCGGTGTTTGGAGGGGGGGGCGCGGCGCGGCGCAGTGCGCGGCGGGGCGGGGCGGGGCGGCGCCGGTCGGTGCCTGCCCGGTGCGCGGAGCCCGGTGCGCGGTGCGNGGTTCGGAGACGTTGCGGGACCGCTCCGCTCCGCTCCGCGGGGTATCGCCTCGGGGCGCGCTGAACGTGGGGGGCTTCTCAGGGGGATGGTGGGGGGTCCCAAGCGGGCACCGGGGACCCCCCGGTGGGGCGGTGCGGCCGCCGTCCGTTCTAACGTTCGTCCGTCCGTCCGTCCGTCCCCGCTGCCGGTGCGGCGTACCGCACGCTCCCCCGCCCCCGCCTGCCGGGGGCCTTCACCGCTTCCTCCCGCCGCCTCCTCCCGGGGCCGGTTCCGCGTGGGCCACCGGCTCGTCCCGCCGCCCCCGGGCCGGGCACCGGGGCTGTGTCCCCGCCGTGCGCCGCCGCCCCGGTGGGCAACGGAGCCCCGGGCAGGCGGTGTGTGTGTCGTGTGTGTGTGTCCCCCGCACCCCCCCCGGGCCTTATCGGCAGGTAAACACGGCCGTGAGCAAACAGGGAAAGTTTTATGGCCCCCGCCGTACCGGGGGGAGCACCGCCGGGCCCGGGGACCGCCGCAGGGAAGAGCACGGGGCTTCCCCCCTCCTCCCGGTGCCTAACCGCACCGGTACCGAGCATCTCTGCATCCCTGCCACAACCCCTGTCCCGCCCCGCGGCTGCCCCGATGAAACCGGGAGCTGTTTGGCACCGGGGATGGGTCACCCCCCACAGCTCCGGGTGACACGTGTGGGGTGTCCCCACGGGGGGTCGGTGTGCCCGGTCCCGGAGAGGGGGAGCAGAGTGAAAAGAAAGCCCAAATGTGTTTGTGCCCCACAGTGTCCAGCTTGGACAGGGGTGTCCACAGCCCTTCCCGCAGCCCCCGCAGAGTGGGCGATGCTCGGGCACGACGGGGCCGGTGAACGGCTCATGGGAGATGAATGGCTCCAACAGTGTGGGCAGGGACAGATGGAGGGATGGACAGAGGGACGGGCTCACCCGCTGCCCCAGCACAAATCATAGTGCCCTCCCAGCGGGCGTCTTCTGACCCCTCTGATTTTGCAGGCTGCAAATTCAGCATAGATATTTTTCCCCTTTCCCTCGTTGTTTTGCTGGTCCGGCCCCGGCCGCTGCGCTGGTTTGGCCCCAGTGAGTGCCAGCAACGGCAGGTGGTGATTTCAGGCCTTGTGGGGTCACGGTGCCGCTTGGCCGCACTGGTTAGGAAATAGAGCTTGTTGGGTTTGGGGAGCAACATGAGAGAACCGGCAATTCCGGTTCCTGCTGGACGTGTCTCCTTCAATCGTTCCCGCTGGGCACCGCTGATAAATAATCACAGCAGCCGTGCTGCCTCGTGCGCCGAAGGGCAGCCTGTGCCGGCCAGCCAGGAGCGTGTCCCTCCTCCCTCGCTTCCTCCCTCCTGCCCTTCCATGGTGTTTTGGGCTTTTCAGTGGCATTTTTGCCCCACACGGCTGCGACTTCGCTCATGGCCACAGGGTTGCCTTGGGCAGAGCCATGTACGGGGTGAGCAGGTGGTCGCTCTCCATTAGAGCTAAACCTGGGGCTCGCTGGATGATGGTCGCATCTACAGCCCGGAATTGACCTTTTCTTCCAGCAATTGCTGAAAACTGTCCTAAAGGAGCTTTATCCTAATGTGCTTTCCTGTAGCGGTGCTTCGGGTGAGAGCAAAACTGTTCCAATGTCAGTACGTGGGTATTGATTTGCCTTTTACGTGTAATTATAGTAGCTGCGGAGATGGCCGCTGGTCGCCTATGTATTGCGGGGACGCCGGTGGCACGTCCCCTCCGTGTGCCTTCGCTGGCCAAGGATTTCACACCACCCTGGAGAACGATGCTGCCGAAACTGAGCGCCCCATCTCCTTTCCCAATGCGAAGGCAGGGGCGATGCCCATGGGTGCGGACAGGGGTTGCTGGCGCTGGTGGGATCCCGGGTGCTCGTGGGTGACGTGGAGGTCACCTGCTTTCCCTGAAAATGCTTTTTGAGGTCTTGTGTCGGGGTGATGCAGACGTCCCCCTCGGAGTGGCCGTGCGTGGGAGGTGGGAAGCCGCCGTACCGCAGCGGGCGTTTGCTCTACAGCCTGGCAGGAGGCAAAACTTGCCCTTTTCTGCGGCCAATTTTTGCTTTTCTTAAACAAGAAGGTTAAAAATCCAACGAGCTCCGGAGCCACCAGGAATACAGCGCGTGTGACTGCCGAGCAGTGCGCTTTTGGTGTAATTTGGGAAGGAGAAGCGTTAGGAAGGGAACTCCGGAGCAGCCGTTTGCATTTCAGCTGATCAGCAGCCCTCGCGCCGCCCAGCCGGGGAGGTTTCCAGCTGCTGCCAAAAAAAATCACTCCTCGCCGTGGCGTTGCGCCGGGACCCGGCATCCACCTGCCGGGTGGGGATTGCGGCCCCACGGGATGCCGGGGCTTCGGGGAGCCGTGGGCGGGGAGGATCACGCCGTAATTAAAAGCAGCCTGGAAAGAAAGGGTGGATGTAAACTGCGCTCCTTCATTTGGGCGCTTTGATCCCAGCTTTAGTCACCGGCTTGGTACGTGAGGGCTGTGAGTAAGGCGTGAGGGCTGTGCCCATGTGGGCTCCCATGGCCCGTGGCCGGGCAGGTTTTGGGGTTTGGATCCCCCCCCGCCGGTGGGGCTGGGGCCGCACCGCTCCCCGGCAGCGATGGGGAACCGTCCGCAGGTGGCATGAAGGTTTTGGCCAGGCTGGTTGTGTGCCTGCAGTGACAACTGGGTCCTGCCCATCCTGGATGTGCCGATGGTGCCCAAGAGGCCGGGTCAAAAGTGAATCTCCCCGTTTCAGAGCCGTTCTCCATGGCCCGGCTTCACCGGGCAGCCGGCACGGACATCCTGAAGGCACGCGTGACCCAGACTGCAGCATCACCCTGTGCCCATCTCTGGTCCCACCATCCCCTTTTTGGGGACTTCCTGGCCGGCCCGGGGTTTGGAGCCAGTGAAAGTACGCCTGAGCTGGCAGCCCCGAGGGATTGGCATCGGTTCGGTGCCACCATGGTTTATTTGGGACCTCCATCGTGGCAGTGCTTGAGGCTGCCTCTGCACGGGTCCGCTCCTCTGTGCTGGACATAAAATGGCTCAGGTGAAACCTCTGCGCTGAATCACCGAGGATGAAACCGGCCTCTCCGGCAGCTCCCGGGCTGGATTTTGGCTGGTCAGGCTGGAAATGAGATTATGGGCAATAAACACAATAAAACCACCATCACCAATGGGAATTACAGCCCGGTTTTGGGATGGGCCAGCTGGGTCCCAGCCCTATCCCCATCCTGCCGGGCAGTACCAGGCGGCTGAGCTCCTGTCCCCGGGGACGTGGGATGGTGTTTCCTCTCCCGGGGGTCTGCCCTGGTCTCAATGCGTCGGCCCCTCCGGCTTCGCCTCCTCCCAACCCCGTGGGGCTTGAGGCTGAGCCCAGCTCCCGCCCATGGGTTGGGACCAGCGTGGTGGGTTGGGATGAGGGCATCGTGCTGCTCCCACCCAGGGCGGGCAGTGAAAATGCAGGTTTGGGAGATATGTCTGCCCTACTGCCCCCCGTGCAAAGCACCTCGATGAGATGCAATAACCCCTTTAGCAGCTCTTTGCTGCAAGATGCGTTTCCAAGCCCTGCCTTGCAAAACCATCGCCTTGTTGCTCTCCGGCATGTGATAAACCCTGCTTTCTATCAATAAACCATCACATTGGTGTTGTACTGGGAGGTACTGGCAGCCCTGTGGACCCCTGACGCATCTCCTTGCCAGCCACGCTGCGGTCAAGGGCAGAGCCTCTCCGCCGGCTCCAGCCTTTCGGGGGGCTGCGGAGGTGCTGGGTGCTTTGGGAGAGGCGGCTGCGCTGTTCCTGGGCGCTCCAGGCTCGTTAACCTTCGGGGATAAGAGGATTACAGCAAGTCACCGGCTTAACTCCGCTGCTGCTTTACGGCCCCACATGGCGGGGTGACGCCGGGGCTTCCCCGGCACGGGAAAGGCAAAACCGGCACATCTTTTCCCGGCAACTAGGCTCAGCGTTTCAGGGCTGGCTCGCTTTTTGGGATGCACTCACAGTGGTTTTGCCGCCGTAGTGCCCGGCTTGTGGGCGCAGCCGTTTTGGGCTCACGTGGGGTGGATTCGGTGCATCGACACCTTTGGTATCGCCCCTTCGGCAGGGCGTCAGGTTCCTCCTGCATAAGTCAGGAGCACTCGATAACCCGGCGTCGGGTTCCTCCTCCTGCAGGAAAGCGCCTCGATTCGGAGGCGTCCCCTGGCCCAGCGGCCGTGTCGAAGCAGGTGCTTTCCCCGGGAGCGGAGATAAGAATTTTTATAAGGTTTTACGGCTTATGGGGCTGTAGGGAGGGACCGGGTTTCTCTTCCGGCACGAGCGCCGGCAGCGGGGCCGCTTCCTGCCTTCCCAGCTGGGACCTTTTTCCTCCACCGGTGACCGAGGGCTCACAGACACGGGCGCAGCCTGAGCGCTCGTGCGAGGGCGAAGCAGCTCAGTTGAGCCTGCAGGGACCCGGCGAGGAGGAGGAAGATCCTCATTGATCGCAGCGACAGGGTTTTCCACCCTGTCATCACGCAAAAGATGCAGCTGACCCCTGCTTGGGGTCCTCTTTTGGAATAAGCCCATAATTTAGCATGCTGTGATCAAACACATTAAAATATAGGTAATCCTCCTCTGATAATCACATCGCTCTGGATTTTTGCTCCATCGAAGCGGGCATGGTGGCTGCCGCTCCCTCCTTGCTTCAGGGGCTGCGTTTTCCCCACGTGCTGTTTGCACGCAGCAACGCCGTCAAAAAAAAACCACCACCACCACCCCCGTTCAAAGGCTCCTTGTGCTTAGACAAACAACCCTGGAATTTGGCATCTCGCTGTCGGGCTATAATGCTCCCTGGGCACGCTCCCCGCTGAGTTCAGGCTGCAAAAATGCAAAAATTTGTTTCCTGGGAGGGGGACAGCAGGGAGCATCAGCGGCGCCGTCGGTAGTGGCCCAGCTCTGACCAGTTGTGCTGGGGATGGGGGGTTTCAATGGGCCACTTTGCGGGTAAAAAAAAGCCTATTTTGATGTGTCACAAATGACTCTGAGGTGACAAATGTGTAATAAAATTCAGGGTATTTCCCAAAAGCAGCACCAGCACTTCACTTTGGGGGGGACAGGGTAGCCGTGAGGGTCACGCAGTGTCTGACAGCCACTCGCTCCTTCTCTTGCAGGCCATCAGCATCAGCAAAGCCATAAATACGCAAGAAGCACCGGTGAAGGAGAAACATGCCCGCCGTATCCTTTCCCTCGGCTCGCCTGCGTGGCGTGCAGGAGATCCAGTGCCGAGGCAGGAGGGGTTTCACCCCGTGGGGCTGGAGCCACGGGAGGTTTGGGAGATGGGAGACCCGTGCAGAGCTTGGTTGGGGGATGGTGTCTGGTAGGTTCGTCCATCAGTGAAAATACAAAGGGCAGTGCAAGAAAATGGCATTTCTTTGGCAGTAAAATGCAAAAGGCCCCGGTGTGCCCTGCGGCAGGGGAAGGTGCACCAGAAAAAAATGAAAGGGGATTTTATGTGCGGGTGCAGCATTGCGCCGGTCATCTCTGCGCCTGCAGTACACCCGGTGCTTGTCCCCTTTTTAATGAATGTTGAAGAGGAATAGTCCCCAGCGCCGCCTGTCCCCTGCTCCCGTGTGTGTCTGGTTGGCCTTGACCGTGGGGAAGGGATCATTCTGGGGACGCACCACGAGAAGGGAGCCTTCACCTTCTGGTCCTACGCCATCGGGCTGCCTCTGCCCAGCAGCGCCATCCTCAGCTGGAAGTTCTGCCACGTCCTGCACAAGGTCCTGCGCGATGGCCACCCCAACGTGAGTGTCCCTTCCACAACGTCCCTCCCACGTTGCTGGCAGGGGGTAACTTTTGGCTCTTGCTGACATCCCCCTGCACAGAGGATGGGTTTTCTTCCCTGCCCCGGCCATCTTTCCCAGGCCCTGGGGCTGTGAAGCGCTCGTTACCTCACACCTTTGAAACCTCCCCATGCAAAGCCCTGACCTCTGGTTGCCACTAAAAGGCTTGAACTACTTCTCCCAAAGCCGGAGTGGTGTAAGGGGCAGGATCCGTCCTCTTCCCCAGCTTCAGGGCAGGCAGGTGGGCGCTCGCCCAGCTCCATGCCGGCCCCACCATGCCGCATCCCTCCCGTTTTTGTCCCCAGGTCCTCCAGGACTGCCAGAGGTACCGCAGCAATATCCGAGAGACGGGGGACCTGTGGGTGAGTGGGGCAAAGTAGAGGTTTGTGCCTTCCTGGGGGCTTTGGGGTGGGTTCTAAAAGTCATCGTGGGCACGGGGAGGGCAAAGCACCACCTGAAATAACCCATCGCCTCTGACTCCACTGGGTGATGGCTACCCACATGGTGAAGGCAACAGGGCGAGAGCCGTAGGGCCGGCGCGGGTTCACTGGCGTGCGCAGGCTCTGCCGGATCCGATCGCATTGCTCCAGATTCGCCACGTTTCCCCTCGTGTCTCTGGCAGGGCCATTTGCACGACAGGTATGGGCAGCTGGTGAGCATCTACACGCGGCTCCTCCTCACCAAGATCTCCTTCCACACCAAGGTGAGAGACTGCCGCCTCCGCACCCTGCCGTGCCGGGGTACAGGGCTTCACCGGGGCTTGTGTCGCATCAGCAAAAATATGAGCAACAACTGCTGTTTCTTTTTTTCCATTTACAAAGCATCCCGAGTTCCCCCCAGGCCTTGAAGTGTCGGATGAGGTGCTGGAAAAGACGGCGGGGACGGACGTGAACAACATGTGAGTTGTCCTGGCAGGAGCAAAGCAACCGGCGCGTGGTCGCCGGCTCTACGTCCCCCCGGGTGGCAGCAACCTGCTAACGAAACGGCTGCTGTTCCGGGCAGCCACTGGCCTTTTGGCCTTTTATAAATGGGTTAGATGGTGCCCAATTCCTCCTGCGCCCGTAGAGTGGTGAGAAGCATAAATGCAGGGAGCAAAACCACCAAGTTCTCATCAGTGTGAGCCATTGCCGGGGTGGGAACCTGCAGGGAACATGAGCAGCCGGAGCAAGGATGTCTCTGCCGCCGGGTGACGGGGTTTTGGGTTTTTTTTGGCAGTTTCCAGCTGACGGTTGAGCTGTTCGACTACCTGGACTGTGAGCTGAAGCTGTCGGAGTCAGGTGAGGAGGCAGCAGGTCCCTCCAGCTCGCCCCGGGGCTCTTGGGCAATAGTTTCGCTCTTTGGTCAGGAATGGAGTTCCGCCTGGGGAGACTGAGGTCAGAGGCTCAGGTTCTTCCTCCTCCTCCTCCGATGAGGTTTCTGAGGTTGTTTCTCAGCTGGATTCCCCTGTTGATGCTCCGTAGAAGCGGTGGTAGAAAAATATTTAAGGAACGTGGCTGGTTTTAGCCCACCTGAACAACGCAGAGTGTTGTTTTCAGAGCAGTGCTGCTCTGAAATATTGAAATATTTTTTTATTTCTTTTTGGTACAACCATGTTAATCGTATGCCCCCCCCGCCCAAAACAGAGAATGGGGCTGAACATCATGTCTAAATACTCATTTCCCCTTGTTGAAATACCTCCAGGGAGGGCTGGAGGTCACTGCCCCCGTTTGCTTCTCTCACCTCCTTCTCCAGGAATTTTTAGATGGCTTAAAAATGTGGTGATTTCTTCCTCTGTCGTGAGTCAGGAACATGGAGCTGCCCTGGAAATCGGGGCACAGCGGGAGAGACCGTGCTCCTGGCAGCCTCCTGCTTCTCCTCCCGACCCAGTTATACAGAGAATTTATATTCATAAATACTTTAAAGCTGAGCGGGGAAGAAGGCAGAGTGGATATGCCGGCTGGATCTCTGCCAAGGGAAGGGATCCGTTTCCAAGCCGGGGCAGGCGAGGCTGCGGTGCCGGAGGGCCCGTCCCCTGCCCTGGGCTCCTCTCCCAGCTCTTTGCACGATTAAATAGAGAGGAGCAAAACCATTCTGCTTTTGCATCGTTCTGGGGTTAAATCCCTCTTTTTTGGGGTCGGAGTATATTGAGCACCCTCTGCCACCACGCTCCCTTTGGGTGTTTTTTTTTCTTTGCACGGAGCGGGGTTGTTCCCAGCTGAGCGGGACAGGATGGGCAGCAACCCCGGCGTTTACCCCGTGCCCTGGCAAAGCCACATCCGTCGTGGTTAATGATCAAACCGAGTCGGCCGGAGCGGGACAGCTCTGCAAACACGGCGCCGGCGCCTCACCGCACTCAACCCTTCAGTTTTCAGGCAGCTCAACACCTCCATGGCGGTCTCGCAGATGTCGGCGGTGCAGTGCCGCCTGGCTCCCCTCATCCAGGTCATCCAGGACTGCAGCCATCTCTACCACTACGCCGTCAAGTTAATGTTCAAGCTGCATGCCTGTGAGTCCCTGGGGATGTGTCCCGCACTGCTCTTTTCCCGAGTCAATCTTCTGGCTGGATTTCAGGATAAGGCTTGCGTGGATGGAAGCATCCATCACCATGTCGCCGTATCCCAGCCGGGCTCTAAGGACCCGCTCCATCCCACGTAGACATCCCAGATGAAGGAATTAGAAGGACTTGTCCTTGATGGATTCAAAACGATGTTAGGGGTTGGAACTCGATGAGGGGGTTGGAACTTGATGATCTTCAAGGTCCCTTCCAACCTAAACCATTCTATGATTCTGTGTGCCTTGGCCCACCAGCCTCCTGCACAGGATTGCTGGGCAGCGCGGTGCCGGGGGCCTCGCGCGGGTATTTGGGGTTCCCACACATGCCTCTCCCTGTGCCGTGTCCCCGGTCCCTATGCCAGGGGTGGGAATACCCCACTCCCATCCTGACCCCTCACATCCCGCTTCCACCTGGCCTTTCCCCTGGTGGCTTTTGCAGCTGGAGGGATCTGGGTGCGTGTGAATAAATTTTCAGCCCCGGATCAGTCACGGCTGTCCCCTCTCCATCGCTGCAGGTCTACCAGCTGACACGCTGCAGGGCCACCGAGACCGTTTCAACGAGCAGTTTCGCAGGTAACCCGGGGCAGAGGTGGGGCACCGGGATCCCCTCCCTCCTGCCGACCCCCACTGCCTCCCCTGCAAGCAGTTTTTCTTTTGCCCCTCTCCAGCCTCAAAAACTTCTTTAAGAAAGCATCCGACATGCTGTATTTCAAGCGGCTCATCCAGATCCCCAGGCTGCCGGAGGTATGGTGGGATTTTGGTCATACATGATGCTTTCAAAGTCCTGTGAGTTTGGGGTGCATGAGGGTGTCCCCACAGATGGGTTCAGGGTCTGGGGACACTGCAGAGGGACCCACCGGCTCATCTCAGCAGCACGGGGATGGCTGCCTCCCTCCCCTTGGTGGTCTGCCTGCAGCAGTCCCCAAAACCCCAGGTGATGCCACCACAACTTCTTGTCTCTGCAGAGCCCCCCAAACTTCTTGCGGGCATCTGCGCTGGCCGAGCACGTGAAGCCAGTGGTTGTCATCCCGGAGGAAGCCCCTGAGGATGAGGAGCCGGAGAACCTCATTGAGATCAGCACGACTTCCACCACGGAGCCGCAGGTGGGGGAACAGGGATGGGATGGGGACCCTGGGACAGGGGAGACAGGCACCCGCAGCCTGGCTCAGCTCAGCACCCTCTGTCTTCCCCAGATCACCTCGGATATATTTGAGCAAACCTTCGGACCACCCAACGGCATTCGGGATGACAGGTACGGGGGTCCATGGTGGCAGAGGGGGGGCAGCCACTGCTGCGTGGCACCAACCTGCCTCTCTCTGCAGGGATGCGCAGATCGAGAGCCTGAAGAAGGAGGTGGACATGCTCCGTGCAGAGATGGAGAAGATTAAACTGGAGGTAAATCCTGGCCAGGGAGCAGCTGGTGCTGGAGAACGGGGTGTTTTTTGGTGCTGTAGCATGGAAACCCTGATGGGACGCAGCAGGAACAGGGTCCTGGCACCCCGTGCTCTGTCTTGGGGCCTCTCCCAGTGCCAGGACCTGACTCCTGATGGAGATGAGGTGGGGACAGGTGAGACCTGTCCCTTGCTGTCCTGACCTGCTGCTTCCAGCAGGGACAGAGTGGCTGCAGGGGTGGAGGGGAGAGCTTTCCTGCGTGCATCTCACGGCTGCTTTGCCCCAAGCTGGGCACTTGGATAGGGATGTTGGGGAGGGCAGAGTCATCGGTGCAGGGCAGTGCCCGAGTGCCTGACGGTGTCCCGCAGGCGCAGCGCTACATCACGCAGCTCAAGGCGCAGGTGAACAGCCTGGAGGGCGAAGTGGAGGAGCAGCGCAAGCAGAAGCAGAAGGCTCTGGTGGACAACGAGCAGCTGCGGGATGAGCTGGAGGGCCTGCAGAGGGCGAAGCAGGACAGCGACAGGTCCCAGCGGCTCTGCGCTGAAGCGGAAAGTAGGTGCCCTACAGCGCCCATCGGCCGCGGGACGCCCGTGTTGCCGTTGCTGATGCTTTCTCACCCCATTCAGAGAAAGCCAACGCCACCGAGATCCGGTACACGAAGCTGAAGGAGAAGCACAGTGAGCTCATCAACACGCACGCTGAACTCCTGAGGAAGGTAACGCTCCTGCCTGCGCTAGGCAGGGAGAGACCACTGCCTCCATTCCTCTGCCACCACTAGTGTGGCTTGTGCATGCCCAGCACCACCTCATATCTGTCCCGTCATCCCGCACCCAGGGACCTCTGAGCACTGGGTGGAGGACACCCCTTGAATTCATGTCCACTGATGGTCAGTGTTCTGGATGTCATGAAAAAGGCATCTCTGAGCTACCCCCCAGGCCAGAATTTGGGCAGAACGATGGTGAGGGTCCCCCCTCTGAACGCATATTAAGCCCAATGTCCCCACGCAGAATGCTGACACTGCCAAGCAGCTGACGGTCACGCAGCAGAGCCAGGAGGAGGTGGCGCGCGTCAAGGAGCAGTTGGCGTTTCAGGTGGAGCAGGTCAAGCGGGAGGCCGAGATGAAGGTGAGCCAGCGCAGCTCCGAGTCCAGCCCCACTGGCCCGGCACCGAGCCCTTCCAGCCCAGGAAACATGGTGGCTGTGCACAGTTTGGGCGCGGGGGGTAGGGGTGAAAAGAGCTGCCCTGACTCTTTAGGAGGGTGTTATTTAATACGTGCTTCGTTCCCTCTTGCCCAAATCTGCCATTTCTTCCCCCAAGAAAATGCCACATTGCAAATTGGTGGGTTTGGGTGCTTTTATTCTCCGGGGCCCAAGCTGGGGGCTGCTCCCAAAATTCCTGCCCTGGGGAAAGGAGCCCTTTCAGGAGACCAACCCCGAGACCCTGGAAACCCCTCTTGCAAAACACGGCCGGACTCGTTCCTGCCATGCGCCAGTGCCGAGCGGGGCCAGAGCGCGTTTGCAGCGGCTGAGCCCCCGGCGCGGGCGTGCGGTTGCAGCTGGAGGACCAGAGCGTGCAGATGGAGCAGCTGCGGCAGGAGCTGGACGCCCGTCGGGACGAGCTGGACGAGGCGCAGCGCTCGCTCAGCCACGCCAAGCAGGTACGAGGCTGGGGGCACAGGATGTCCCCAAATCCCCATCACAAATCCCTGTCGTGCCAGACGGCGTGCCTGCCACCACTGCCAAGCCAGCGGCGCAAACAGCAGGCCAGGAAGCTGTCATGGGGCTGAATACGGTCCGCCCCATCGGTGTCACGAGCTGGGCATGTCCTCAGCTCTCCCCCTGTGTTGGGCTTGTGACATGGTGACGAGTGGGTGACAGGGGTCTCCTGGCCCCACCGGCAGGCAGGAGCAGAGCTCAGCGCCCAGGTGGAGGCCCTGCACGCTGAGAAGGAGGTGCTGAGGCGGTCGGTGAGCGAGAAGGAGTGTGAGCTGCTCTCCACGCGTGGCCTCATCGAGGAGAAGGAGCTGCAGCTGAGCCAGGAGGCGGACAAGGCCACGAGGGAAATCCGCGAGCTGCAGGGGAGGCTCCTGGAGAAGGTATGGTGCTGTGTGGAGAGCCCACTGCCCCTCAGCTTGCGGGGGCCAGACATGTTTGCGGGGTGCTGAGCAGTCGGGGGCTCAGCTGAGCCATCGCCAATGTAGTTGGTGGGATGTGACCTGCACCAGCAATGAAGGGATGCTTGGGTCTAATCCATGGATGGGCTCTCAGGGGACATGCTGGTGATACAGCCATGGTGATGGGTGTCCTGTGCCCTGGCTGTGCCACTCACATGTCCCTCGTGCCCCACAGAGCAACCAGGAGCAGAGCCTGCAGCAGAAGCTGCTGGATGAGCAGTTTGGCATCCTGCAGGAGACAGTGCGGGAGGCAGAGGATATCCTCCGTGATGCCGTGGCCAAGCTGGATGACCCATTGCACGTCCGCTGCACCAGCTCCCCGGGTACGTCCCGCTCGACCACGGGGGCTGCAACACACAGCCCCTTTTCTCTCTCAGACACATAATGTTGCATCTCGGCTACCCCCGGGCATCTTTTCCCATTAAACATTCCACCCAAGGAGGTTGGGGTCTGACTTCCAGGGGTAAATTTTTAGCTCCGATCTCAGCACTAATTTGCTTTAATGACTCAGATTTTAGTGCTGCTCCCCAGCCGGGGTTGCGAGGACCCGAGCCATCTTGGTTTCTGCTCAGTGGTGCCTTGTGAAGTCAGCACGCATGCTCATTCAGACACTCAGCAGCCTAACTGCACTAATGAAGTTAATTTCGTTGCAGATTACCTGCTCAGCCGGGCACAGGCAGCGCTGGAGTCCACGGATGCCCTGGAGAACGGACACGCGCAGTACGTGGCCTCCATGGCAGGTACCTGGGGCTGGGAACCGGTGGCATTGCTTGCATCTTGCTCTTATCTTTATACATCCAGCAGCCCCCGGCTGCTTCAGGGCCACTGGCAAGCGTGCAGTGCCCTGGCGATGGAGGGACGCGGCAGGTGGAGTTGGTGGGTTCCCATGTGCTCGTTCAAGGAGCAACCTGCAAGCTGGAGGGGTCAATACCGACCTCTCCAAACTCTTGTACTGATCCTTGAGTGCCTTCGAGGGTGGGTTGCAGCCCCCAGGACACGGGAAGTGGTGCCCTGGGCTGGCAGCACCTGACCACGTGCTCTCGCCGGCAGATGCTGCGGGGCTGGTGGGGGCTCTGGCCCTCTTTGCACACTTGACGGCCGATACCATCGTGAACGGCAGTGCCACATCCCACCTGGCTCCCACCGACCACGCTGACCGTGAGTGCCGTCTGTGGACGTAGCGGGTGTCGGGGTTTTTTTTTTGCTCCTGGGGCTTTTTTTAAGAGTGGTCATGCCAAAGTCCCCTCTGCCAGTAGATGGATATGGGGCAGATCTTCCCTGGGGGCAGCACAGTGCCCGCAGCTCCCTGGGCTCCCCTTCCCGACATTCCCTCCCCTCTAGTGCCCCTTCCTGGGCCAGGAATGTCGCTTTGCTCCTGGAAACCGTTTTATGTTCTTCTGCAAGAAATTTGCTAGATGCGACCGATGCTCAGCATCATTTCCATGGCCAAGGGGAGGAGGAAGACGAGGGTGACAGGGCTGGGATGGAGGGACCCCTTGCCCAGTGAGGGGCCCAGCACCAACCCATCCTCTCCCCAGGGCTGACGGAGACGTGCCGGGACTGCGGGCAGCGGAGCCTGGACTACCTGGGCTTGCTGAAGGACAAGCAGACGCTGAGGCACGCCGAGCTGGGGGAGGTGCGGCGGGCGCTGAAGGGGGTCCTGCAGCTGGCCCAGGTAGGAGATGGAGCCCAGCGCACCCACCTTCTCTCCCAGGGCTGGCGGGGTGGGTTATTTACTGGCATTGGTGTTTCCTAAAGGAAAAATCAAAGCAGGCAAGTTAATGCAGAAGGATGTTAACTTGTGGGACGTTTGGTCGCTGCACCTCAATGGACAGCTTTTTTTTTTTTTTTTTAAAAAATATCAAACCACGGCATTCCCCATTGTCCAGAGCTAAAAGTGGAGATGCTGGGTTGGAGTGGGCGCTTTGGGGTGGCTTGTTCCCCATACCCACACGTTCTGGTGCTTTCCTTGAGGCACCTCAGCTTCCGAGTGCTGAGACCTTTCCTGGTGCAGCACGGAGACCGTCACTCTCAGATCAGCTGAAGCCTTTCAGCCAAGTAACCCACGCAGAATAAAACTTCCGAATAAAACTTCCCAACTTTACTGATATTCTTCTTGTGAAGCCCCCATTAGTCTTTCCCATTAAACCGCTGTTAATTCAAAGGCTGTCAGCTCTGCAGAGCCCTCTGGAGCCCTGCCCTGCCAAAACAGCTCCTGTGATGGAGTTTTGTCACCTCGATTTGGGGCATTTCTTACCTCTGAGGTCCCTGTGCCATGTTTACTGCAAGTTGGTGGCACATGTGCCTCCACCCTCACAGTCTGCAGAATGCTACTCCTGCAGCTTTATTTACTTAGGGGGAAAAGAAGCAGTCTGGTGCCTTGGTTTGGTGTTATTCGTTACAAATATTCCCATCTCTCCCTCTGCCTAAAACCTCCTGGTGGCTGCTGCTTCGTCTGGCAGGAGCTGAGGCCCAAGAGCTTAGACATCAAGCAAGAAGAGCTGGGGGACATGGTTGAGAAGGAGATGGCCTCCACCTCAGAGGCAATCGAGGATGCTGTCAGGCGGATAGAGGTGAGACGAAGCTGGAGGACAGGCCATTTTGGTGCCTCAGGGCGGCAGTTTCCATTCCTCCTCCACCATCACAGCAACGTGGTGTCCAATGCTATCTCTTGTGTTTGCCAACAGGAGATGATGAGCCAGGCCAGAAACGAGAGCTCCGGTGTTAAGCTTGAAGTGAACGAGCGGTGAGTTTTGAGGGGTGGCGTGTGACCGTGGGCAGGTTTCTGTCCCGTGCCCATACCCCGCTGGGCTGTGCTTTGCTCTAAGCTGCGCGTGCAACCTGGTGCTGCATCATCCTGATGCTGAGCATGAAGTTCTCTTCAGGAGGGTGGACTTTCGTCTTGCACATCTAGCCAATTGTTCATGGCTGCTTTGTGGGGTGCTTAGAAGTAACCTGCAGGCTGGCCTGTCTCCAAAAAACACGTTTTCTAACTGAGGCCAAAGCCTGCTTCCCTGGACAGGTGTTGGAGGATGCTGAATGCTTTTCCCTTGTTTCCCTACAGGATTCTGAACTCCTGCACGGACCTAATGAAGGTCAGTACTGCAGAAACTGAGCTGGAGCATCACAGACTGTGCAAAACTAACTTCTCACCATCAGCAGCATCAATCCTTCTCTATAAAATCCCCATCAAACACCAAACCCTGTTTTTATTTGTTCCAGGCTATTAGACTTCTTGTAATGACATCCACAAACCTACAGAAGGAGATAGTAGAAAGTGGCCGGGTAAGTCCTCCCTGACACTCCTCTCTCTGCACTGACATGAAATACGGGAGCATTTCCCACAATTTGCAGAAACACGCTGAATTTCGTGCTTTCCCATGTTAGCGGTACTCTGGCAATCTCAGTTGCTGGAGACGGGCTGCTGGGCCCCGTGCTCTCTGCACACCGCTGTCGCCTTTGCAAAGCCTTGTCCATCTGAAGGTGGTGGCCCGAGCTTGTGTGTTTTAAACCCAGCCCAAATTCGCAGGCTTGGGGCTCCAAAGCTAGTTTTCTTGATAGGTATTTAAGCAGGTCAGTAAGAGCAGCCTGAAGGACACAGAAGTGCTGCCAATCCCTTGGTTTATGGCTTTATATATGAATGTGTATATTGTTATATTTTGTATGGATATTTTATATGGATTTATATGTTGTATATTAGAAACAAGTTAATACAGGCCATAATATTCTCATAACAACAGGGGGCAGCAACAACTCAGGAGTTTTACGCCAAGAACTCGCGCTGGACCGAAGGGCTGATCTCTGCCTCCAAGGCGGTGGGCTGGGGAGCCACGCAGCTCGTGTAGGTACCCCCGGGACCTCTCCCACGGCCACTGCGGGGGGCTTCTCTCCGAGCATGGCTCCACGTCCTGCGCCCGGGGCCAGCCCGTGCTTCTCCGTCACCCGATAACCCACACTGTCCTGCTGCTCAGTCTGCATGGAGCATTATTACTAGTTGCTTATAAAGCATCGTAGCCCGTGTCGGACTGGTCACCAAAATAGGGGCCGCCGGTTCCTCCCTGTCTGCGAAATGTGAAAGTTGCTGCAATGAAATACTCCGTGTCCTGGTTGCTGCTCAGATGGTCGTGGACGGGGTGGTTGGGATCGGGACAGGGTATCGGCATGCCAGTGCAGGAAATGTGGGGGCTTTTATGGACAAAGCTTTAAAAATCTCATCCACTTCGTTACAGAAATACGATCCTGCCGCCTTTGATATTTTATACCCATCCAAAACTTCTGGATCTGGGCTTTGAGTAGTTTGCTTTGTAAATGAGCTTTAAATAATTACAGCCAAAGCTGCTGGTTCAAAGCCTGATGCTGATTGCTAAGGGTATAGCAGGAGGTAAATAACCTGCACTTGCTTCATAGTGCGGGGTGAGTATCTCTAACACGATCTCCCTTCTGGTCTGTAACGCAGAGAGTCAGCAGACAAAGTTGTCCTGCATACGGGCAAGTACGAAGAACTGATCGTCTGTTCCCATGAAATCGCCGCCAGCACAGCCCAGCTGGTGGCTGCCTCCAAGGTGAGTGTCCCAACAGGACCGTCTGCGTGCAGCTTGTCAAATGTTAAGTCATTTTGTTCCCGTGGTTTTGTCCCATGGATGGTTTTGGGCAGTGGTGGATGGCCATTCTGTCCACCAGTCCTGCAGCCTCCTCCCAGAGCAGGGAGGAAGGGAAGCTCTTGCCATTTTCAAGTCAGTCTGCGATTTTAATCCATGTGTCTTCACCTGCATTAATATTCCCCTACCTAGCAGGGCTTGCCTTGGAGGTGAGGATGTGTAAAACCTCCCGTCTTCCTCCTGTCAAGCTGATTATGTAAAGAAAATGTTAATAACTAACGAGAAATCCTGAATAAGTGACTGCAGGAGCCAGCATTGAGAATGATGGATTTTGGTCCTTGCCACCTTTCCTGTTGGTGTGGGCGAAAGCGATGGGTGGAGGTTTCAATCTGCAAATGGGGATGCAGGTTGGGGGGAGGAGGACCCATTCTGCTTTTTTACAGCAGATGGTTTTAAAATTAAGAGCACGGCTTATAAAAAAAAAGCTCTGTCTTCACTGATGCTGCTTATCCATGTGTTCTTGGCTCAGGTGGGGGCAGAGCTGGTTTGGTGTCCTGGGGCTTAAGGGCCTCGCAGGGGTCACCTTGTTTGGCCCTGATGGGATCAGCAAAAATAAGTGTGTGTCCATCTGTCCGTCCATCCTTTTCACCCCCAGGTTCTCACCTTTGGTTCTGACATGGTGTGCTCGGTGTTTCTGCTCTAATGCAGAACATGGCTGTTTTGGGCTCCCCCGAGTCTGCGAGCGCCTGTGCAGAGGTGCCGTGGTGGGGACCCACAGCCATCCCTGTGCTCTTCGCAGGTGAAAGCCGAGAAGAGCAGCAGGAACCTGGGCCGGCTCCAGGAGTGCTCACGCAACGTCAACGAGATGGCGGCCAACGTGGTGGCTTCCACCAAGTCGGGTCAAGAGCAGATCGAGGAGAAAGGTGAGGTTTTTGCAAGGAAAGAGAAGAAAAAAAACCCCACCCCAAATCCCTTTCTGGCCTGGCGAACATCTCGAGGTGCCCATCTGGCTTCACTTTGGTACGTGAGGGTACTCTGCAAGGGGTGCGCTCAGCGAGGACCCCCCACTTTTTTCCACAGACACCATGGACTTTTCAGGCATGTCCCTCATCAAGCTGAAGAAGGAAGAGATGGAAACACAGGTATGGCCATGAGGGTGGATTCGTTGCTGTTGGCTGCGGGCCAGGCTGAGGTCCTGATGCGGACCCGCACAAGTCGGGGGTCCCTTCTTCTGTCCCCCCCAGCCAGCACTGGGGATGGCGGGGGATGTTGCACCGCCGGGGTGCGCAGGGACCAAGATGGCTGTTTGGGTGCAGGTGAAGGTGCTGGAGCTGGAGAAGCGTCTGGAGGGCGAGCGGGTGCGCCTGGGCGAGCTGAGGAAGCAGCACTACGCCCTGGCCGGGGGGACCTACGACGCGGCGGAGGACGGGGAGGCGAAGCCGGCGCCGGCCCCCAGGAGAGGCATCCTCAAGAAGCCCCCCCTGGCCCAGAAGCCCGGCCACGGGGAGGTAAGGTCCCCGGGGGGTAAATATACAGGGGATGGGGGTGTGTTCACGGCACGGGTGACTGATATTTCACTTTTTCCCCCCATTTCGTTTCAGCCCCAGCGAGACGCCGGCCCGCACCCGCCTCACAGGCCGAACTTCTAGCCGGCGGCCGGCTGTGTTTTCAAACAGATCACGTTGCCTTCGCGCTGGTGTGCCTTCGTGCGCGGGGGTCTCCTCACCGCCCAGCCTGGAAAACTGGATTTTTTTTTAAAAAAAATATATTGTATTTTTATGGTTGTTGTTTTTTTTTCTTCACTTGATTCCTAGCCGTAGAGCAGGGGAGCTCCTGACGGCTCCCCGGGCGGCGCGGGATGCCCTCCTCCTCCTGGCCTGCCAACCGGCTCTCCCGGTTTAATTTAATTTGGGGTTTGTTTGGGTTAAATGTTTTTTTTTTAAAAAAAAAACACTTTATCAGCACTAGAAGTTTTCAGTAAATGTAGCTCTCTACTGTACTGCTCAGACCCTTTCAAAGAACTGTGAACTGTTTTTAAAGTAGGAAACTGTTGGGCTTTTCTTGCAACCGTTTTTTAAATTCCCCTTTTTCAGCCTGAGGAATAATTTGACTTTTGTTTCGGCGTGGGATCGGCCCTCAGCGGAGCGGGAGACGTTAGCCTTAACCGGCACGAGGAGCAGGGCTTTTGTAAGGGAAAAAGCAGTTTACTGGCACACACTGGCAATAAGGATACAAACATTTTTATTTTTTTCCTTTTCTATTTTTTATTACTACAGCAATGTCAGGGGATCAGTTGCATTATGTTTTATATTTAAGATAATTAGCAGAATTAAATTGAACCGTGGCCTGCGGGAGCCAGGGGATAGAGAAGTCTGCAGCAATAAAGAATTACTGATGTGGAGAGAGACGGGGGCAGAAGAAAAATCCTGTCAGCTGTATCTTCCCTTGGAGCTACTACCACGATGTAGATTATTAAAGAAGCAATATTTAAAATACGAGTTGCAGTGCCTGGTCAGCTTGTTGGTGGGGAGGGGTGCCGGGGCCGTGGCACGGGGCTCTGCTGGTTGAAGCAAGCCAGCCCTCAAGTGTGGGGAGTGAAAGGCAGGAACGTCCCTCGAAGGAATGAGGTAAAGCACAGGGGCAGAGTGGGGGGTGTGAGATGCCGATGTGTGGTGTGGCTCTGTGCCCACCGCCCACCTGTATCTATGTGCACGTGTGCATGTGTATGTGTAGCTATCTGCATCTATGTCTGTATGGCTCTGTGTGTGCCTATATATATATAATAGAATGGGTTGGGTTGGAAGGGACCTTAAAGATCATCCAGTCCCACCCCCCTCCTGCCATGGGCAGGGACACCTCCCACCAGCCCAGGTTGCTCAAAGCCCCATCCAACCTGGCCTTGAACACCTCCAGGGATGGGGCAGCCACAGCTTCTCTGGGCAACCTGGGACAGTGCCTCACCACCCTCACAGGAAACAATTTCTCCCTAATGTCTCATCTCAATCTCCCCTCTTCCAGTTTAAAAACATCACCCGTCGTCCCATGGCTCCCCTCCCTGATCAAGAGTCCCTCCCCAGCTCTCCTGTAGCGCCTTTAGGGACTGGAAGGGGCTCCAAGGTCTTCCCGGAGCCTTCTCTTCTCCAGGCTCAACAACTCCAACTCTCTCAGCCTGTCTTCAAAGGAGAGGTGTGCCAGCCCTCTGATCATCTTTGTGGTCTCTGCTGCCCCTGCTCCAACAAGTCCATGTCCTTATGTTGGGGACTGCAGAGCTGGATGCATTACTCCAGGTGGGGTCTCACGGGAATGGCGTAGAGAGAGAATCACCTCCCTCATCCTACTGGCCACAATTCTTTCGATGCGGGTCAGGATATGGTTGGCTTTCTGGGCTGCGAGCGCACATTGCCAGCTCATGTTGAGCTTCTCATCAACCAACACTCCCAAGTCCTCCTCAGGGCTGTTCTCAACCTATTCTCCACTCAGCCTGTATATGTGCTTGGGATTGCCCTNCTTGCCTGGACCCATGTGCAGGACTTTGCACTTGGCCTTGAACATCATGAGGTTGGCTTGGACCCACCTCTCAAGCCCATCCAGATGGCATCCCTCCCCTCCAGCATGTAGATCACACCACACAGTTTGGTGTCATTGGCAAACCTGCTGAGGTTGCACACAAGCCCACTGTCCATGTCTCTGATAAAGATGTTAAACAGCATCGGTCCCATTCCCGACCCCTGAGGAATGCCTCTCATCACGGGTTGCCACTTGGACAGCACACCGTTGACCACAACTCTTCAAGTGTGGTCATCCAGCCAATGCCTTAGCCACCGAGTGGTCCATCCATTGAATCCGTGTCTCTCCAATTGAGAGACCAGGCTGCTATGCAAGACAGTGGCAAATGATTTGCCTGTGTCCAGGTAAATAACGTCAGTTGCTCTTCCCTTAGCCACCAACACTACGATGGGGTCACCATTGTAGAAGGCCACCAAATTTGTCAGCCATGATTTGCCTCTCATGAAGCGATGTTGGCTGTCACCGATCACCCGAATTTCCACGTGCGTTAGCAGAGTTTCCAGGAGGCGCTGCTCCACGCTCTTGCCAGGCACAGAGGTGAGACATATACGTATGTATTTTTTTATATATGCATGTTTGCTTATTTTTTTAATATACATAGATAGATACACATCTATTTATGTGCGCGTGTGTGTGTGTAGGTCTGTATTTATGTCTGTGCTGCTGTGGCTGTAGCGCTAGGGCAAGACCCACCCCTGCCCAGCACGAGCAGCTCCCCAGGGCACAATAGGACATTAATTTCTGCGGCATATGATCACCGCATGGCTCCCACTGGCAGCCAAGGTGACTGGCAGCCTTACTGAAAATAAGGAGCTTACCTAAAAAGCAATCCAGCCGCAGCCGCCCGGGTGCAGCATCACTGCTGCCTCCCAGCTGCCAGCCGTTACCTGCCCCTTGGCACACGCCTGCGAGAAATGTGGCTTTTGTTTATTCTGTGATTAACAGAATAATGTATTAATATAATTAATAATGTATTAATAATAATGTATCTGCAGGGCCAAGTGTCACTGCACCTCTTGGAGAAACGGTACGACTGAAGCAGTTGGTGCTCTGCAAGAATGCCCATGAGAGGGTGAACACAGCTCCCTTGTAATTAAGAGGAGGTTTGTGAGGGGTCCTTTTGAAAAAGTCTTGAATCAACCTTTTCAACCAATTCCTCATGACACCCCCCACCCCCTCCCAAAACAATGTCAATCAAATTTCACACAAGCCACAGTGAAAAACATGATGACTCTTTGTTCCCATGAATAACAATAGGCTATAAAGCAGTTAAGTGGAATTGTAAGTTGCCATATCTCAAGAAAACACGTTCACAAGGTATTTTATTATTCATTTTAGTGACGAAGCAGTCTCATGATGACTTAGGATTTCTGAGGTTACATAGCACAAACCAGACTTTACAGTTTTATGAGGAACAACTACAGGCAGCACAGCAAGCGTCAATTCTCATTTCCCAACTAATTGTACGTATAAAGTGTGTTCCACACTAAAAGGCTTCGGTGTTAATACTGGCGTTACTGGGCAAGGCAAGCAGCTGGTCTGATCCTGCAAGTTACGGCAAGATCATCTCCAATCCGAAGATTTACATCCTCCTCAGCCTTTCCATGAAGCTACGGAGAGCCTCTTATCTACAGCAGGGGTGGAGGAGAGCTGGGAGAGGGCTTCCCAGCCGTGTCCCTCGGGTGACCGCTGCGCAGCGAGTGACAGCGTCTATCCAGATACAGCAGCGACCGCGGCCAACTCCGTACCAAGTTTCGTTTCTTTCACAAACCTTTTCTCTGGGTACAAGGAAGTGCCTTCCGCAGTAGCTCGCTGTCTATTTATAGACGGTGATAAAGATATATTTGCTGAGGCTGACATCATCCTAACCGCTCACATCCTTACATTTCATAATGGAAACACTGATTAATCAAGAATGCAAACTTTTAAAATCTCACTACCGTAAGTCTAGCCACAGCTATATTTAAAGAATTCAAAACCAAAGTAAACCATGGCTTTATGAATGATGCTATGGGTAAATGTAACTTGTTTAACACCACTGCTGTTTCACTAAGATTTACCCAAACGGATACTTACAGAGGCTGCAGGTAAAGCAACCCAGACCAGCACATACAAAGTCTCAATAAATATCAGCCGAAAAAAACCCACCAAGCTCCAAAGGCCACTTGAATTATAACCCATGTGCTAAAGTCATTTTTTATACCACAATTAAGCTTACTGTCCAGACTAAGATTTTCTGAACTCCAATATTTTTTGGAAAGTATTTGCTATTTGTAGCAGACAAAAAAAAAAAAAATCACAACTGCAGACTGTCTATGCAAAGGTTTATTTTGAGACTCCATCAAGACATCCTGCTGTACAGGATCCAATTTGCTAATGACTTTTAAATACCATTACTGTATCTGTGGAGAGAGGAAGATGTTTAACTTGATGTGCTACTGAGAACAAATTTTACTCAGTACCTGTAACAAAAGCAATGGAAAACAACCAAGGGAAAGGTGTGAAATGGTACATTCTGCTCCCTTCCACCGAAGCCAGTAGAGTACAATTTATTTTTCCTGAAGCAGCTTTCAGACAGCTTGCTATCAAAGCCCTCCTTTCCCCACCCTTTGGCTCTCTCAGTCGCCAAATCTCTCGTAACCACAAATTAACTTGAACACCATCAGACAAAGCAGCTGAAGCGCAGTAACAGCATTGCTACAGAGAGCAAAGTTTACAAAACACAAGTGTCTCTGAGATCACTGGGGAAAAAAGAAGTCCATTGAAATCAAGTACGCGAATAGCAAACACTGCCGCTACAGGCTCTAGGAAGTCAGGTAAAACAACACCTTCTGTAAAAGTATGTTTTTAAGAGCCCTTAATTAAAGCCATGAACAGCAGCCACCCATTTGCAAGGTATTTTATTTCCCTTCTGCGCCTCACCTGCCACCAGCGGTGACTAAGGCACGAGTTACGTACATCTGGGCAGTGCTCTTTTTAGTGACAGTATTTCCTGAATGGCCCAGGCAGAAAAATGACTTGGGAAATACAGAAATATCAGCTAATACAATCATTTACCAAATGCCTCATAGGTATGCGAGCTTAAATCAAACAGAAAAACACGAAGATGGTATGTATTTCCCTTACAAAGCACCTATCACGTCTGGCAGCGTGAGACAACTAATACACCCAGCAGCCCAAAAGACATTATTTCATTTCTCCACAATCAGCATTTTCTCCTCAACCAGGTGGTCTCCTTCCAGTGCTGAGAACTGCAGCCACTTTGTCACCTCCCATCCTCTACACAATGCAGCCAGCTTCTTTCCAGACTAATTAACCTCTCCGAACTTAACCCATGCCGAGCAGGGGTTGCTCAAATAATGTGCAACTTGAAGAGCACCTCACAAGGTGTGAAACCAGCTGATGTGGTGAGAGGAAACCTTCTTAGCTTTGAAGGAACAGATAATTTCTACTCATCAGCTATCAGCACACAGGAAAAGCGCCCTTCAACAGGTTGGAGTTAAGTGGTACCAAAAGATCGCCTTCAGCTTACAGCAGGATCCAGGGTTCAAGGTATGCAGTAACAACTCTTCCAGCCTCAGCAGTCTGCGCTTTGTCCTGCAGGTAGGGAGGAAAATGGAAATTTGGCTTCAGGTGAGGTTGAGAGCCCACCATAGGCCGCCGAGGCACAGCCTGCTTCAGGCATCTCAGTTGGGGCACCAGTCTCAATAAGGCTTCTCCAAAACTTCAGTTGAGACAAAAAGCTCTCAAAAGAACTCAGAGCAACACGAGTCTTGTTTCTAGTGACAAAGTCTCGGAGAGGTGAACAGACATGTTAATATACAGCCAGAAGAGGACTCAAATTACAGGAACAAGTGCCACTGAAGGATCTGTGTAGGCTTGTGTGACCTACGGAGCCAGCTTCCAAAGAGAAAGGACACGTCGAGACCACGTGAAATACTGCCAGTGTACCACTGACACACCACTTGCCCGTTTTGTATAACTTTTCTTTACTTTGTTACCCACTACACGACTGTCCTACCTGGCAAGGTCTGACCCCCCCTGGGTTACCTCTCCTTTGCACAGGGAACTATCCCACCCAGAAGGATCTCCTGGTGCACGTGAACCATGGGGAAGGACCATCCGAACACCAGTTTTGGAACAGGCACTTCTTGGAAGTTTTGCACACACCTCCTTCAAGCCGCAAAACACGGGCGTTGCTGCAAATTCTTAGAAAAGCCGAGTTGAAGAACTGCAGCTTTTACATAACACCATCTCCTTCCCTCGCCCACCTGCACTGAGTCAGCACAGCAAGTTTCCCTCATCTGACGTTTCCCATTTCTGCATCAGCAGAAGGTTATCAAATCTCCGTAGGCACCACAAACGGAACGCATCAAGAAACAATTAAAAAAGGGATTTTCTTCCATGTATTATCAGCTCTTCTGCAGTAGGAGTTCTCTTTCACATCGCTATTAAAGCGACAGATATCACAGAAAATTACATCAGGTCTTTTCTGCCCACTGACTCATATTCCCAAATAACTTTGGTTGACTCATTTCTCCTAACTTTTCTTGGCTGAAATCTAAGTTTTTTCCTCTTTTAACGAATAAAAGTGGCTTTCCCTCTTCCTTCAGCTTTTCCAGGTGAAGATTCTGAACACTTCCACTATTCCAGCTAATTGCAGGAAACCAAAAGTGAAGGGAATCTACCCGGCAAGACAGCCCTCCTGCCTCGTTGCCATGATTACAACGTGCAGAATCTGCTCTGAGCATACCTATCCTGTATCAGCTACATACAAACCAGACTCGCTGTATTCAGTCACTAAAAACATGGCCAACAGATTTACTATGAATAATTAAAGTTATTTTCTTTCAAATTTATGTTCTACATTCACCTACAACTGTTTTTATGTTGCTACATAAAAAAACACCATTACTATTGAAAGACCATTAACATAACTCCCCCGTAATTAAATGAAGCCACAAAAGGAACACGACACCAAGAGAGATAGGCTATTTTATTTAAAATCAGACCACAGTAGATTACAGAAAGACTTATTATGCAAACAAATCCACTGTACGTTTCACAACTTGCTCGGCATATAAAATTGCCCCTTTATTGGACTGTCCAGGATTACACAGAGGAACTGCTCAGGTGCAGGACGACTCTACCACCTCAGAACTCAATGTTTGCCAAACGGCTTTATATTCAGGCTAAAGGAGTTGTCGATTTGAGCTCTGCATCTAAGTCGTTATTCCAGTTTGAGAGGGCAGAGAAGTCCCAAAAGAGGTCAAAGACTGAGGTTGTGGAAGTTGGGGCACTGAACATAATGGGTACCCATGACCAGACTGTGCCCAGGGCTCTGCCTCCTGGCATCACATCAAAGCTTATATTCTATATAGTCCCTCCAGGGTCACTGGTACGAAGAAGGCGACCTGCGTGGACCAGCTGTGCTAGAACAACTGACTCCGCTTCCTCTAGGAGACAGCACTGAAGTGCAGTGAAACTCATCCTTGAGTTAGAACCGTTCAATGCTGACCATCAAACAACCTCACCACATACAATTGAATTAGTCATAACTTATAAAACTGCATACAAAAGACTGGCAGAAGTAATGCCGTCCAAAGAGAGCATTTTCAACGCTACCAACACTCTAAAGCCGTGTTACACATTATATTTAAAAGATTTTTCTCCACTCCAATTGCTCTGGGGAAGTATATGCTATTTGCAGCAGACATTAAAAATCCTCAAGACAACATAATAATATATATATTTTGGCAAGCGTACTGAGCCACCCCCTCTCAAGTCTCAGCTTGCCTATGGCATTTTAATCTCACTATCTTATAAACAGTGCAAATTAGTATGATTCTAAACATCCTAGCCATAGCAGAATTTATTTATTAGCTATAACAGAACAGGAGAAGCTGTCGAAGGGCAACAGGTTGAAAGCACTGACACATCTCTTGCCCGACTCATTCAGGTTAGTGTTTTGTAAAGTTTGTTTCTGAAAGGATTTAAACAGCTTCTCACAGTCATCTTTCTCCTTTACCCTTAAACATTACCAGCAGTCAAGTATATATTTACAGTTTGTGCGCACACACACACAATTAATGGCAAAACGTTTTCCATGAGCAGCTGGATTTCAGTTATGAGTTTGCTATAACTGAAACATCACATTAGTTACATTATCTATGTTCAAACTTATCCATCAGTGAAGGCAACTATAAGCTTACAAATAGCAGATACAGCCTTTGTTTCTTCTGAAGTACAAGGGTGAGTTTTTTGTAAAAGAAAGTGCCCTTAAAGAGCCCTTAAGAGTTAAGCAATGGCCATTCAAATGATAAAAACGGTAATATCCTAGTTTTACAATCACAAGTAGTGATCCTAAGGCACATCCGCCACATGCATATGCAATAATGCATTGTTTTGCTTTCAGACAGAAAAATTGCATTAGCTTTGTCTGTATTTAGTTTGCACAAGAGTTTGTTTCTAGATAAAGTATCCCTGAAAGGTCATGTTATCACAAAAGTTACCAAAAGACAGAAAATTTAACAAGTAGTAAAAATAGTTTTGGACTACTAATACCAATAAAGTTAGATACATAAAACGCAGTGCAAATTCACAATACACTTATCTATCACCTCCATCACTTCTGAGGATTTTCAACCCTCGGAAAAAAAGTTGGCACTTGATAAGTGTAAAAAATATACCTGGTTGTTTTTATTAAACGTTAGCAAAACTAATTTGAGAGTGTTTTTAGAGTTTTTGTGTAGCAGGCTCAAAGTACGAATTTCTGTACTCAGTCACCACTCCGGTAGCCCCCACCCACTTTAATTCTTTCTAGGACACAAATCGTTTCTACAGCACACTTACGTTTAGCATTCAGTCACGACAGTTGCCATCCAAGTACCAGCACTAACAGCACAGCAAAATTACTTCAAAACGAGTCATAATTAACCATGCTTATACAAAGCTTCAGTGAGAAAATAATACCAAGAAAAGATATTACACTATTTAAAAAAAAACACACATCCTGTACCATCACTAGATTACAGAAAAAACACACCTTGCAAACAAATCCGATGCACATTGCTTCACAAAATCCCCCATCTATAGAAACTTTCCAGACTTACACTGGGGAATTGGTTCAGCTGCCAATAACACTGACCAACCTTCTGCCCTTTGTCTTCAGAAGGCAAAACAAGCCAAATAACCGTATTTTCAGAACAGAGAGCTTCCTGTTATGAGCTTAATTTCAGATTAGTATTTGCTAGCAACCACCACACTCCAGAGGAAATGATTAAGGGACAGTCAAGGGCTTTACGTAAAGAAAATAAAAAATAGATATTCTATTTTGACTGATGCTGTTTGTAGTACAGACTTCCAAACAATGTAGTGCATTCCAGGACAATGATATGAAAATGCTTTGAAATAACGCAGGGGTTGCGACAGATTCTGGACTGGAAGTTTCTTAAATTACCTTGAATTAGTTGAAAGTTGTTTTCAAATTGGTAACGAATTTACGGACACATTCTGCACAAGCAACGAGCGTTAAGATTTGCCTCCCCCAATGTTAGATTAAAATACCAGCATGTGTCTGCACCTTAGGCTTCAAGAGTCACATTGAGAGTGAAATCTGAGCTCCCCTAAAAAGCCTCCCCCCTCCAGTGGCATAAGAGACGTCAAGAATGGATTATGTAAGATGCAAACAGCCACCATGGATTTCAAAAAGCTTTTCTGTTTTGCCTGCTTGCAGAGAAACGTTACCTGCAAATTCCAGATAAATATGCATGCCAAAAACTGCAAAACTAAAGGAAATGGGAAAGTTAAAAATAGTTCTGTTGAGAGACTGACTGAGTTTGAGAGATAAAATGAAATCGTGGAGCTTCAAGTGGGCATTTACATAATGTGAAAACCCAGTATTTGATTAAGAAAATACCCTGCCTAGATTCCTGGAATCACATGGTATCAAAAGCTAAGCACCTGTGTAAAAAAATCACTTCTGTATCTGTATTTCTATATCTGTATTTCTGTGTGGAAAAGAAAAAAAAACCCAACCAACCATAAGAAAAAGTCTTAATAGGCAAGGAAATAAAAATGCCTGGTAAAGTTTCTATAAAACTCTAAACTGGCTCTACAAACAGTTTAGTTTAATTTCAAGAGACCAGGACTTTCAGGATATCGAGCTATTTAGGGAGTGGGAGGAGTGTGTACTTTTATTATGAAAAGTCTAAGGTAACAACTGAAATGTAGAAATGAAACTCTTGTAACTTTTACTGTCTAAAAACCATGCAACGTTTTCTGACAAGAGTTTCAGCTCAGTGAGCTCTGAAAATGTTTTGCACCTGGCCACGAATGCCGTTGTCCGGGCACACTGCAAAGGATGCTGATGCGGTCCATTGCAACTCTTTTCCCAGTATTCAGATATGGTTGTTACTACCCAAACACTGGCACCGACAGAATTCTTTAGAGAGACAAATAGCTCCCAGTTTGCCACACATACATCCAGCTGCGATGGAAATACACCAGAACAGAAGAGGATGCTGATTTACCATCACTAAAGAATTCAGAGCGTGATTTGTAATGTCAAGAAATCCACTGCACGTTGTTTCACAATCTGATGGATTTACGAAATTTAGGTCCTATCACCTTCCTAGAAAAACCTTGTTGTCACTGATATTTGAAAACAAAAAATAATCACATTTACCAAACACAATTGCAAACCTCGGTGCCACAGCTCGGATTTTGTACTCCATTGTGCAAAAACCAGAGGCTTTCCATTGCCTACGTTAAGTCTCTGATGGGGATAAAAGGGAAATATAAGCACCAATACATAACTTAGGCGCACCAAAATATTCACTGGAGGATAAAGCCAGGATGCGGCGGAAGGCGAGGTGGTCTTTGGGGAAGAGCTGGAGGATACTGTGGTACAAACTGAGATGGGTATCCTGGCTGTGGCATTTGACTTGCAGACTGAACTCCCGGTCGCGGGGGGAGAGGAGGATACGGAGCACCTGGATAAGAAAGAGCTGGTCCTGAACTCATGGCTGCAGTAAACGGAGTAGGAAAGCGTCCTGCTGGGACTGAAGAAGGTGGAGGGGGTGGTATTCGTCGGGGCACAACTGAAGGAGGAGTGTTTGCATCCGAAGTGTAGGAATCTTGAGGTGCTGGTGTTGTCTCGGGTGCTCTCGGCTGAGGCTGCGGCTGAACCTGCGGAAGTCTCTGTCCCTTCAGCACCATTTCTTGGAGCTTCTCGATTTTTACACGTCGCAGGTGAGCCAGTTTACGCTTGCTCTGGTACTCATCAATGAAGGAATCCAGTGGTATTTCACCGTCAAGAAATTTTTCTGCCATATTCTGTCAAATATGGAACAATCTGTTAGAAAACGGCGTACTGCAAGAGAATCTAAATGTCTTATATCCTAAAAATAGCATAATTTTGCCTGTGATTTTCCAGCTTGCATATGGAAGATGACTGGCATGCTAAGAATTCTGAGCTGAATTTTGAGTTAGTCATTACTCAGAAGCACTGGGAGTTAAATATCATCTTTGCTTAAATTTATACTGAAGCAACAGCGGTAAGAACATCTGAACCCAGCTCTGAATGTTCCCCTGATCATCAGAGATGGGAATGAATCAAGTTCAACAGCTTTCCAGATTGCCAGCTAAGCTGAATTACAGCTCAGTACTGCTTGTAATGCCAACAGAAACACTGAGAACTCTGCAAGGCTCAGTACAGAGAGGCAGATTATTGCTAAGCCAGGTTTAATACTCATGCTTACTTGTGGCTTTGAGTAAACGATGTTTAATAATTAAGAGAGGTGACCATACATATAATCACAAAATTGTCCTGGGAATGTCTTTTTGTGATCACAGCTCAAGGCCGATAAGCAGATTTTTTTCCCGATATAGTTATAGAAAGTGTCCTACAGGCAAATCAGCAAACAAAACCAAACACTTCCATTATTCTGAAAAGAGACCACCCTTCAAGCACTTGTATCACAGCCAGTGATACCGGCCCCTACACAGATACATTGAAATCCTAATGGAATATTTCAGTGGAAATGTTGGAGAAAAAACAGTGCAGGCACAGTTTTTCATTAGGTTACTAACTGACATTTGTAAGGGACTAATACATATACCAGGCAAACACCATTAAAAAAAAATAATTCACATTTACACACTGGGAGTTTGAAGGCAATGTCAACGAACTAAAAGAGCCTGGCTTCCTCTCCCGAAAAGGAGTCTTTTCTCTCTTAACCTTCAAAGATGTTAAGAGTAAGAAATTATTCAGATTAAAAAAATCTCACTGAAACCAAATGGCCGTTCATTGAAGTTCAAAGCAGAGACCAGACCATATTCTTAAAAATATCCCTTTAGTCTACTGCATGTTCAACACTGCACTGCAGCTATGTGCACTGAAAGCCTTCGGTAATGGTTTTAAGTGGCAGAATTGAAGTGTACCGTCATTACCTCTGTGTCTTCCTCAATCTTCGCCCCCTCTGTCTGAAGCAGCGCGAGCAGTGTCTCCAGTGAAGCATTACTGGATTGTCTGTCTGTAATGGCACAAAAGGAACGGTAAATGACAGCTGGCTCTAAGTGACTTCTAACTGAAGCTATACAGCCTCAGCAAGCATAAACATATACGTATGTACAGCTAGTGTATTCCATTGTTCTAGACAGGATGATCTACAGTAAGAAAATCTATTAAGTAGTTTAGGAATATTGTCAGAGTGCTAAAAGCTGAAATTTAATTACAATTATATATTTATAACAATGAAAGACAAAGCACTTCAGCAAGTGCAGTATCAGACGTACAATACTTCATAATTCAGTATGAAATTAGAAAGTTAAATGCAATATTCCATTTGATTTATGATTTATCACTGAAAATTCAAATTATGATTTGCTTTTTAGCAAGGTGAATGAATTTGATCATTTAGAAAGAGAAGATCAACAACAGATAGGTAAGCACACAGTAACAGAAAGAATACAGTTATCTGTTACTAGGTATAAAAGACACTTAATAAATCATTAGAAGCATGATCTATTTCAGAACTACACAAGAATGACATTTCATTTTGTACCCTAATTCACACAACTACAAATGAGACACCAAAAACCAAACAAAAAAACGTGCAACAGATTTACATTCACTTAGAAAACAGCAAGTCGTAAGCGTCACCAGAAAATGTTACCTAGTTTTGTTTTCTTTATCTGGTATGCTTCAAAAAGAACTTGCAGCTCTCGATATTTTTCAGTCAAATTTGATTTCAAAGACTCCAACTTTGGCTGGTACAAAAGATTGCCTTCTGCCAGACTGCGGTTGCTGGCAAGAGTCATGTCCTTGCTGTGTTGAACATTTTGGGCCTGGGAAAAAAAGGAAAAAAAAAAAAAAAGGAGTGCATGAAATGATAGTGAAAATATTAAGCAAGACAAACAGTTATTTAGACAATATGAGAATTTCAAAACTTCTAAATAAACAACAAAAGTAAGCTCTCTGTAAAAATTAGTATTATGGTACTGGACCTGCAACTAATGTCGTACTTTTGGACTTTTTATGAACAGAGGGAATGTCTACTGTCTTGGTGGGTATGGGTCAGCTCCAGCTATTGCGCCCTTTTCCCATCATCTCTTTTTTCTGCTACACAAAATCCTTTCTCACAAACTGTATTTTTACTGATATACTATTTTACTAACATATTATCCAGAAGGAATAAGAAGGTCTATGCCGCAAACAGCACATTGAAATCATCTAAAATGACAAGAGACTGTTGAAACTCATGGGGGAAAGACCTTCAGAGGAATTGCCCCGAGAATAAGGATCTCTTCTTTCAGCCATGAGCACCCGTGAATGAATCCCTTTCTGAACAGGAATTAATACTGACCTGAAGTCACTTTCCTGCACAAGTTTTTTCCACGTGCAGTGGAGAACTCATTAAACGGTTTTCTCCTCCAAGCTGGAAATGATAATTATTGAAGAGTTTGTGTTGTGGGCAAGGACTCCTAAGAACGCCCCTCTCCTTTGGGCGGGGGCAGAGGTGCCCCTGAACGCTCCCGCAGGCAGACTGGCTTTTGCCCCATGAGAACAGGAACCAGGTTCCGGCTGCGCTGAACCGCCGGCCAGAGGCAGGTTTCACCTCGGCTGTAGGGCAGTGGTTTACTGTGCAGAAACCAGTCTCTGGGCACTCACTTAGACATTTCTGCAAAGTGGCAGAGCAATGCAGTTTATGCCACCCGAGTTTGTTTTAATTGCTGTCACAAATTTACGTGAGGTCTGACCTGCTGGCTGCCACAGCTTTATGAGATCAGATTTTTACATTCATGCCCTGCTGACGGTGCTTTGTATGAACTTTTACTCATTATTTAATGTAGATGCTTCTTCATTCCCACCCTTATCATTTCCCCATAATGAACATTGACAGATAAAGCAACAGTTGCTCTTAAAAAAATCTTTGAATCCCAGCAGTAGCATGCAACAAGACTGCAGAGGAACATCATCCTTTATCTTATTAAAATGCAAAACCCTAGGACTGCATCATTATGGTGTCTTCTCCAGAATAATCTTCCCCAACTATGTTAAATCAATCCTGGATTAATGCCAGAAGCTTGTTTTTCAGTTTAATCCTTCTGCTTAACATATCCTAGCCCGAAGACATTGTTCCTAGAGAACAAATGACAATTCTCAGAAAACCAAGATTCGGCAAGATTCCGACTTTGCTCAAACACACACACATGCTATTTTATCACGACAGCCTTCATGAGTTTTGGGAAAGCTGAGTGTTTAGGCAAGTCTGCCCTGGTTGTCACATTAGATTCACTGAAATATTCAGACATCAAAAGGAAAAAAAAAAAAAGCAAAGGATCTGATTTCAGATTTTCAGTCTGAATCAACAAGTGGGACAGTTTTCCCATGGCACAACAGACCGATTCTATTAAGCTGCCTTCAAAATCAGTGAAATGTTTGGTACACTTTTTGTGACCTCCTACATTAATATGCCCCTTCTAGCCCATCCCTGTTTAGCCATAACAGATCTTATTTACAGGCTGTTGCACTGAATTCAGTGCAAACACGAAGAATACAGGGCTTTCTTCCGTCCACACTCATGGGTGGATACAGGAGAGCCACACCTCAGAAACCGGAAAAGAAGAAACCCAAATGAGCTATATAAAAGCCCCAGAAAAGGACAGGATCAGAATTCAGGTGTTGTTGGCAGTCTGAGCCCGTGGCTAGGTGCATCAGGTGAAAATATTTTCCAAGTGTAGCAACAGTGTCTTCAAAAGCAGTTACTTCCTTCTGAAATATTTATACACTGCTTTAATCTTCTAAATTCAAAACTGGCTCAATGTTACTTAAAGACATCTTTGGCCCCAGATACTGCTCTTCAAATATCAAAGTTTTACCCTCTTTACCCCTGTTCTTGCTAAACCACTTAAAAAAAAAAATCAAGTCAGGGATAAGGCTGAGCCCCAAAGTCTACATCAATCAAAATAAAATTCTATTCCAAACTGTGAAAATTGGAGAAACTGTACTTGTGATACTGTTTTGTCTTCTCAAGCCTAAACAAGCTTCCAGCCCTATACTTGTGTTCAACTTGAATTCTTTCCAAGAATAAAAAGAAAATCCTTTCTTCTCACTTTTGAATCCAATGCAAAATAATTTAAATTGAACTGATTGCTTTCACTTGTTCTCGTATGATCCAACGCTGTTAGACTGACACTTTCAGAAAGCCTAAGTCCCCCTATTTTACACTTTTTTTCTAACAATTATGAAGGAAACTGAAATACACACTATTTAACAGCTTAATTACCGGCATCCAGCTTCTTACCAAATCACCTGCCACCGCCACAAGTTTTGTTAACTAGCTGTCTTCTGAACTGCCAGCCAAAGAAGATTGCGTGCAAAAAGATTCATGGTTTCTGATGCCTCTCCTCTTTCACCATTTTAATGAGCAAACTACTTCCTTCAAGTGACTTCAATTTGATCTGGTGATTGTATTTTCACTGCTGATATTCTCATTTCAAACCAGTTCCGCAGTCAGTCTGGGAAGACCAGTTTTATGAGTGAACTTTGATCTTTCTTCAGCATTAAGAACATGTAGATTTCCTCTAGAGAGAAAAAAGCCAGCGGACACACACCTACAAACCTTTCAAGAGCACAAATCCCTTTTACTGAAATCATATATAATAAAGACGAAAAGGAAGAACTCCAGGTAAACAGACAGAATAACAGAAAAAGCTTCCTGAAGCCAGATGAGGCTTTTGTGGTGTTTTTAAACAGTACTTTTAAATAACTCTCCTGCCTCGCGTTTCATAATGTCTCTCAACAGGACTAGGGAGGGGAAGGAGGCGGCAAATGCCTAACTCTCTACAATGCTTTTCTAAAAAACTTAAGTAATTTCAAATGTGTAAAAATGAATGAATGTCAGCATGACATGACCTACCTGACTTGTAAAAATAAGAGAAAAACTCAATATTATGATCTATATCTAATGCAGAGTGACATCCTTTGCTGTCCTTGGCACCTGATACCTAGCAATTATGGACTAGTCTAAACTTAGGCGAAAGTCTTAAAAATACCTGGTATAAAACTGAAAAAAGTTAAGGTATTTGTAATTGCACTTGAAGTTATAGTGCTTGAAATTACCCAAGACTTAATGACTCAACTTTTTCCATATTATAGCACTTCTAAGAAGGGCACATTTTTTTCTGCAGAAGTTGAACAAAAAACATGATTGACATTTAATGATCAATTCAAGTGTCACTCGAAGTCTTCATTTCCAGCATTAGTCCGTGTCAAATTTCTTTAAAAAATGGACAGTTGAAGAGACGAGAAACTCAAATTGAATCTTACTCAAAACCATGAGAAGTACCGGTTCCTCAAATACAAGGTAAACTTAGGAATGATATGTAATGAAACTTCAGGAGGAGCTGGTGAAGACCGTTCCACCCGTTCAGGACATTTAAATGCTTCATGTCACTGAAAAAAGTTTGAAGTCTGTGGAATGAGTAAATTCTATTTCACAACAAACAGAACAAATACAATCCCAAAGCAATGCGACTTGAATACAGTCACGATTTGACAAACCAGAATAATCTCTGGCACTGATGTTAAGGTCCGCATAATAAACTTTTCTGCAACTGTTCCACTGCATTTAGAAGTTAATTCAAGGACTCAGAAAAGCAAACAATGTGAAGTTACCCTAAAAAGCTCTATAGAAAAACTTTCAAAAACGTTGACTAATTTAAAACAAACGAAAAACAGTTGCAAAATCATCCAAGGGTCAAAGATACGGTACAGCATGACCAGCCTATTAAGATTATCAATGCAGTACAAAGCACACTTTCAACATCCATTCACAGCTTTCCACAAGCCCAAGACAATAGCCAAGCAAGGAATAAATCCAGTAGAAGTTATTTTGTTGTCAGATGTGTGGTGCGACAAAATAAACCCCTGTATTAGCAGGGAACTGCTATTGCGTCAGATGTTCACCTGCCTACTGGAAGCGCAATGATAGAAGTTATTAAGAGAAATAAGCAAACAGCACACGACTCTAGCAGAATGGCTAACACGACTATTGAGATCATGAGCACTTCAACAGGCAGGAAACACTAATCTGAAAACAGATGAGAAATACCAGTCAGAATCACGAGACATATTGAGACAGGACAATATTAAACAGAACATATGCTTTTTTTTTAACTGCTAAGATCTCTCTATGAATTCTGAATGGGAAAAATGGGGCAACAATACCGAGCTGCTTATAAAAGGATTCTAATGGCCGAAGGATTGCTCACCACTAGGTAGACCACTCAAACCAAATTGTGCGCGCTGCAAGAAAATAAAGCCATGGACCCACAGAGGTTATTAAAGACAAAAATCATGATTTATGCAGCACTTCAAAATGTAAGATGCTTAAAAAGGGAGTTTCTTTAACAGACATAATTTGAATAATTTTACTCAAGGTTTTATTTAACAAGCAATTCCAAGAACAGGCAGCACCAACTGCTTTGGGAATTGAGATTCATCAACTGCAGTTTCATTTCATCCCACTTTTCAAACAGGAAGAAAAATGCTGGATAAAATTAAAACCAAAGCTAATACTAGCTTAGCAACATTTTTACTGTTTATCATTTACTCCAAAATAATGGTTTGCAGCAAGAATTTTTTGTGCAAAACATCTCAGAGAAGCATTGCTCCTGTTCATCCAAAAGCACGTTCCCAGAAGAACAATTCCAGACCAGATGCCTCCTGAGATGCAGTCCGAGCGACCGAAATCCCAACTACCCACAAAGTCCATCAAGTGCTGCTATAATTACAAGCTTGCTTTGGCAAGCACCACGGCGAGTAGTCTTTCGGTACTTTCAAGAAAAAGTCTCTTAAGGAGCTATAAATAAAAAGAAGTTTTAAGTGGTACCATTTATTTGCTTTATACATAGCATACATCCAGGTTAGTTTTAGGTTTCTCTGGTCTTGCTGTAGCCTTTAGCATTCCCACATTCTCTCTTTCACTTACACACACTTGTAAATCAGGAATAAAATACGCAGTCACATTGCGGAAGTATAACGATGCGCATTTGGAGTGTCAAATTAAGTCCTGAAACAGGAGCTGACAGGTGCAGAGTAGGAGAATAGAGACTTCTTTTACAGAAGACGACCTAAGAGCGCTTTTCATCAAGTACTGGTGAATGATAACACTCCCTCTAACAACATCTGTTCGTTAATAAATATTAATACATAGCCCAGATTAATTAGATTTGCTAAGTTTAGGCATACTGATGTAAGTACTAGCTTTAAAAATGACAAAATAAAGGTTAAAAGGTAACTTGCAATTCCTAAACGTTTATTCCAGAGGAAAGAGGCACCCGGAACTGCAATTTGCACTCATCAGACACAGGCAGGTTACTCATTTGATGCTCAGCTGGAAGAGAAAAATCTATAGTTGTCACCAAGTCTAATTTCTAACTTGGTAACTAAATTTCAGGTTTGGCAAACAAGAACATAACCACTTACACAATGTGGTTTTAGGACAGGAGTGGGAATCCAAGAAATCCGGGCATGCACTCACATGATTTTAACTTGGACTTTCCACACTGCCCCATCTTTTCAATAGGCTTTTGAGAAAAGGGCTACGCTCAAAAACCCCTTCTGTGCTTGCCAGTGTACTCTGAAATCCTGGAATGAGAGGAAGGCAATACATTTCTGACTTCTTGATTTCATATAATTAAGGTCTTGAACAGCAAGTAATTTTTGGCAGTAGAACCTTAGTGGTCAGTGACACAACACTGCACTGTTACTAAAGTGATGTTCTAGTAGATAAAAAGAAAACTCATTTTTACAGAAAAAAATTCTTTGAGCTACCACCAGCGTCAGGTCACAAATTCTCTCATCTACGCTGTTTAGAGTTATCACGCCGAGATTGACTTTTATAAACAATGTACTTTTATTTCATGAAGATGACTAGTGTAGAGGTACTACAGATATTAACCTCAAAGGATTATAAAAAAAAAACACAAACCACTCCTCAATTTTAAAAGACTAGGAGTACCAGACAATTGGCTTCCTTCCTCTTTCTATCAGACAAGATGTTCGTTGTTCAAGCACTGAAAGCCCAGGGGCTTCAAAAACAACCTTACACATAGAAAAAGCAGCTTAGCTCTTTGATGCCGCATTTTCACACACCTGGGGATACACTGTGAAGGACACTGTATATGCACATTACTCCAGCGAAAAATGAATGCGTGTGTGAGCACACAGAGATAGATATATATATACACACACACACACACACGCCCACAATGACATAAACAAATCCTGCTCGAATGCTGCACAGGAATACATTCCCTTTAGGGCTGGAAGGTGCCTATTTTTAGCTATTAGCAAGAAAGCCAAGTGGTTTTCCAAATCCTCCTCTTTGTGAACAAAACATTGGGTTTTGAGCTGGGTTTCCCTCGCAACAAGGAGAACAAAGGTTTTTTCAATTATGGAATAATCGGCTTTAGCCAACTTTGCCACTGAAAATACAAGTGACCTCAGAGAAGTGACTCAGGAATCATGATTTAATTGGCATGCCACAATGAAATTACGAATCTAAGGACTTTGGAATAACCCTACAACCTAGATATACGCGGACTGACAACCGAATACCTACACAAGTAGCAGTGAAGTCACCATGGTTCCCCCTTAACGTTCAGGATTTCCCTCTCTCCCTCTTCCTGCCACATACTGCACAGTGAAAAATCAGGGCCCAGTAGCACAAACTCAAGCAGTAAACAATTCAGTGGAGACAAAAATCAGAATGAGGAGGAAGCGTTCAAGCACGGCCAATTCCTTCTAAGGTGGGTAAATGCATTTCTAGTTGAACAGACCCTAGTAAAAGCCTCCGCACGCAATAAAAGAGGATTATACCAGACAGTAGCATAGCTGTATTTCCACACAGCTTGAATACCTTCAAACCTAGCCACACTTTCCAAACACCACAAAATATTCCCTCAGGCCCAGAGAACTTTACTCTACAATTTAAAAACCTTCTGTTGCCAACGAAAGAGGAAAACCGGAGGGTCAAATGGAGAATATGGTCTAGTCATGCAGTGAGAGAGGATCTTTTCTACTATGGTCATGAGGTTTTTGGTCACTTCTGACCTACAGTCTTAAGTGTGTATTGACAAATAATAAAAAAAGAGCCCACTGAGCCAGGCCTTCTGTTGAGGTACCACGTCAGAGGTCACGCTGAAATCAGCAATACTGCACCCATTTATATCTTTACAAAGTTAAGCCCGTTATAACCCATTGACTTTCCTTAAATATTTGGCTTTGATATAAGAGGGTACTCCTGCCCGCCGGTAAACCACGGTGCCTCTAAGATCTCTGCATGTTTTACTTATCACAGCAGTATCTGTTTCTTCAGCAGTTTAAGTTCTCAACGTATAAGCTCATACGAAAAGCTATTAAGCCTACCCCACTCTCACAAATCTATTTAGACAAAGTTCAAAATACAAATTGTTGCATAATGCAGTAAGTAAATTCCCTAGGACACCTTATTATCTCGGCCTCAACCTTCAGCGGGCCTCTTCATCTCTAATACTTTGACAATTTGTTTTGAGGTGATCCAGAACAATCTCCTCGGACGTACCAAAAGGGCAGGAATCTTAGTTTGAGCAAAAGCAATTATAATTGAGTTTACTTAATAAACTAAGCTACTTTCTCAAGAACATATTGCCAATTTTCCCCCCCTGGGGCTTTTGTCCTGTAATTTAAAAAAAACCCAAACAAACAACAAACCAAATGGATACAAGATCCAGAGAAATACAGCACATTTCTTTCTTTTAAAATTTTTGTATAAATGGTTTAATTTTATTTGTTGTTAGCTGACTACACAGTCTTTTAGGAGCATCTGTGGTCAAATAAACCTGGAAGAGTTTCATATCAGAACTGTAATATAGAGAGTCCACTGGCATATAGAAAAACCAGTACAAGACAACCACAGCAGGAGGAAGAAAACAGGATTCAATTTTGTTTTAATAAGGATAGACCCAAAAGCATGGCTTAGAGTCCGATACATTAACAAAGACATTTCAAATAGGCAAAAGAAAAAAAAAAAAAAAACCAAGAGAAAGCCCAAAA